>JAGVSQ010004062.1:0-20168 GCA_022683975.1 Rhyacophila evoluta
TTTGTCAGACAATTACTCAACCTAATAGGCAACCAGTCCTGCATTATTTGGATTTTTCGTCGGTTTAAAGCAGATAAACTATCGAGCGTTTCCCAAACTTCACTAATAACTTTATCTTGTTCAAATGATAGTATTTTTGCTACACTATCCGCAAATAAACAATATTTTTCACGTTATTTAGTTTCCAGTTTCTTGCTCATGCACACCAATAAAAATTTTCACTTCAAGATTTGTATGTATTTTAATTCGTTCAATTCACCTTTGATTGTCAGCAATTTTCGGAGCTAATCAAATTAATTTTTTGTCATCTTTAAATTGTGGCAGCTGTCTTTTGATTCGAAATGGACTTAGCGGATTGATGACACCCAACTCCGTGATTATATAATCTTATGTATCCAATATTTGGATGAACGAAGTATACTTGTATTGGTGTACTATGTATTTTCAATTATCTTAATTGCTAAAGACGTAAACAAGGGCTTGTCATAGTCAAGAAGGTTTAATTGCAATAGTCAATTTATGTTGTACAATTGTGCCGTTCGTCTTTTTTAAATCTGTTTTATATATCTGAAAACATTTGTCTAATTTGGAGTTTATGTTTTGATTTCTTTTATTGCTTATTGCTTTCTCGGATACAGTATTGTATCCAAATTTGTGTTGAAACATAAATATATTTAAGAAATGATACGATTGGATGTTTTTGTGGAGTAGAATTCTGTCAATAAACAACTCAATGCCACCAATTTTAACCCATTTCATTCGTCAAATGCTTTATTATGTATAAGTCGTTACTCTCCTCGGAGTCAATTACACGTAGCATAGCTCCTTAATCGGCCAATCATCTAATTAGTATCATAATTTATATTATATAAATCCTACATTATAATACTGAAAGAGATTATTTGCAAATATTATTCGATTGTATAGTTGTATTCGTTCTTCATACGATCACACTATTACTGCATGTAACTACAATAACTACAGATAAAACACCGGTTCGTTTTTTAAAGCGGTAACCATAAAAAAACTAAATATTCTACCTGGAAAGTCGCTCATTTATTGAATCATCAGAGACAACTTATAAAAAAACCTGATTCAAAAGCGCGATTCAACTTTTATTTATTTCTTCGTAACTTTTACGTTATTGTCTCGCTTTATTACACAACACTAATTATGGACAGATTTCTATCACACGATCAGCATCCGACTTAAGGTTTTTTTCAGTGGCGAAACTCAACTAACGACAAAGCCGCTAATATGGTCAGTTAACACTTACTGAGTCATTGGAAGCCTTTCTCAGCCAACGAGGAAAGGTCTCACTTCATTAGTTCGCTCGGAATTAGCCCATATTTTTATCAATATACCGGTGAATTTTGTAAGCTTTAAAACACAAGTAGTAACGACGAATAAAAAATGTATTCAACAATTGACTAGTGAAGGTACGACTATCAATCAATTAACTTTTACCATTTTATTTTTACTATGGTATAATAAATATATTAAGCACATACAAGTTAATCAGTTGTGTCGATAGCTATTTCGGTTATTATACTTTTATCATAACCAAATCTTATTTACATACTTATAAAAAGTATAACAAAAGATAATTTATTGAATTACGATTCATATAGCTGTGCCAGTGCAATACTATACCAACTCAAAAATAGCATTAACGAGGTATCGTATTTTTGTTATTATATTGCGTTGATAATCGAATAGAGCCAGTCTTATACAAATTTGACAACAAGTTGACATACGAAATTATAAACAATAATTCAACAAAAAAAAACTTGTTACAGTATTCAACTAGCATAGCGATACATATTTTGTTTACATATTTGATGTTTTTTTATCACCCGGTATCTCTCGCAAATATAATTCGAGAGTATTTTCTGGTGTAAAAAAAGCGTGAAAAGTTTCACAAATGTCCCAGGAGCATCAAGCTTATAAATGTCTTCTAGACTTCTAGAGTGATAACACTTCCTTGGTGATAATAAAAGCTATGACGATGCATATTTCGAAAACCTAAAATATTGTCTCTTATAATGGGTGACTGACCCGACTGAAAGCATTATTTATGTTTAATGCAAGGGTATGGATTAGTTCGGTTATCAAAAGAACTGACTAGCAGCCTGATTTAAATATTCAATATATTTTCTTTATATATTACAATATACAGATTATGCTCTATGAAATGTTCTCTATTACATAAAAAATCGGCGGAAATGGATTGAAGATTGTTGACATAACACGTAGGTATTCATCCTGTTGTTGGTCGACTGATTACGAGACAATAAATAGGTCATCAATGATATAAAACCGGTTATTAGTGGTCTTGAAAGTAAATACTGTTCATATGTGATAAATTATACACATTATTCGCGCGCGGAATCGTGTCAGCGGGTTTTCGAGAGTCGATGCTTAGATGAGACGGCTCGCTTTTTGATAACATGCATTATCTCGTAGATCGTGATCTACATGGAAGATCTAGAATGGCGTTACAAAATGGAAACGGTAACCAAAAAAAAACTTTGAATAAATGAATAACTTAAGCGCATTTGTTCATTACAGCTGAATGTGGAGCATCTGCAAATTTCCTGAGATATACGTTAAATGTGTAAATTTCAAAATCAACAGAGAATAATGAACGTAAACCCAAAACAAGTATAATAATGCGTATCTAAATTCGTTTAAAAATGTTTATTTTAATATAGTATTTGCTGAATTTTCAACGTTCCTCGATAACTTTTTGATCATGGTATTAGAATAATACTGCAAGAAATGGAAATGGCCTCTTTCAAAAATCTGGACCTTCTATCGTATTTCACTCAATTGTTCATAGTGTGTGACCAAATATTGTGTCCGGGACATCAAGACAGTTTGTTATCATGTGGTACATCATGTAATTCATAAATTAACCAACGCGGCCTTATATTGCCATCGATTTTTTGCTCATCACCTTTATGTATAACCTGTCAGCACCGGCATTATCACTGTTGTATTTTATCTGATCAGTGAGTTTATATGAAATGGATTTAAAGCATTTACACGAAAGCGTTTTCTTTTTTATTTTACTTTAAAATTTCACTAATTGTATTTTTTTTTGTTTCAGGTAAGCAATGTTCAATGACTGCCCCCAGTTTATAATACTAATACTATAAGTAAAAAGTGAGTAAACAAAATTTTATTTGATACTATGATATAAATACGTTCAGAACGTCATTGTATCGAAAATATTGTGAAATTCCGGAGATAGCAATTCTTTCCAGTGCGTGAATAATAAAATATATCGGACTTTACCTCTAACGTAACAGAGTAAAAAAGTATTACTGCATTTTTTTTCATATATTTCAATGCACCGATAAGATAATGATTAAGGTTATTTGACTGATACACCGGTAAACTTTTACTAAAGGGGTTTCTTTTTACACGTGTATATTCGTGGCTCATTATTCTTACTTATGCATAATAAAACAGACAAAAATAGGGCCGCACCTTCCCTCTGAGCTTAAAGCTCTTATAGCTTCCTCCCACACTGTCCTAAATGCACTGTATACGTTCCAGCGCTACAATCGCGTCGAAGGACCAAACAACTCCGTAAGTGGTTTATAAACATGATCATCGCATGTAGCATGGGAGGCACTTTCAGTAGGTAGATCATTATGGCTAGGCCTTTGAAGTTGTAACAGTATTATATTATTTATGTTAACAGCTAACACTTTGACGTGGAGATTTCCGTTTTGAATAAGTTATTATTCATTACTTAGAATTGAAATAGGCATATCATTGTATGTATTACCACGTCTTATGTTCTCCTTTAAAGCTATTTAACCCGCGTATTTGATTACATTTTCATGCGTTAACACCTCTTCCTTCATCTTGCATTTCAGTAATGACTTGACTGTACATACAAATCATTCTCTTACTTTAAACCTAGTCTTCTTGACTTATTCTCTTTTCTATTTTCTGTGAACACACTAAAATATAATTAAAATAAAGTTATGCGTTATCCTAAAGTTTTCATACTAAGCAATATAGTTCAATACATAAATTCTAAATAAAAATAATGCATTATGATTTCGGATATACTAGATTATCTTATGATTTACCTTTATCCATTAAATATGTGATGTATATTTTACATATGGAAGTTTACCAGTTTTAAATAATTTAGAATTTAAAATCAATTTCCATCAAGCACCATCAGTCGAAAATTTTAATTATGTATGTACGTTTATTATTTTGTTTGTTTGAAATTCAAAATCTACACAATCCAATTACCAAAAAGACATTTATAAATAGTTAAAGCATTAAACCTTGTATTCCAAAAAAATAAATCTTAAATACGGTGTTAAATGATTTTAAACAAATTAGACCCGTATAACGATTTTTCCTCGTACATAAATAATGAAAAATATAACAATTACTGTCATACATTTGCCCACGAATACTTAATGTTTACTTGTTCTTTATCTTTCTTGTGATATTTCCCTTCGTATTTCAGAAACATTATAGTAATAAGTCGTACTGCAGTACTGTCTCAAATATAGGCCTATCATTAAAGCGCGTTAGGGCGAAGAAAGCTATTTGTAAATAATAATAACGCGTCATTTGGTGTGCATCGAAACCTTTTGTGTTCGGTTTGTTTATGTTATTATCACAAATCTCTTCCATTGATGGTAAGAATAGATTTTACACAGTGACGTGACCATAATTTCTTTACGTGAAGAAATCGAGTCAATTTAGTTTATATTTTGAATGTTATCTCAATTTTGTCCAATTAAAAATTCAAGACAATAGAAGCAGCCATTCAATCTACAAGTCACAAAGAACTTCGATTGGATTTCTCCATTCTCCTCAGATCCATTCTCTAAATGTAGTAAATATTATCACTAAATGATTTTATTACATCTTCCTTGTTTATGGCAGCATCCCATAGCTCTACCAAATACAACTCTGCAGTTAGTATTTATTGTTCTTTGACTCCTAATATCGTTTATTATTTTGCTGTCATATTATATATTTGAGACATAATATTTGAATAAATCATCAGAAATTCCTGTACCATTTTTCGTTGTACGTGTTTAAAACAACAAAAAAATCTTCGTAGTCTATTTAATATGGAAAATCACCAAGACTTAACTGCGTTAATAGTGATAGAACGAGTCGAAGTCGTTGTTCTAAACGTATTGCATTATTTGAATAATTTTATCTTGAGCAATTGAACAATATCGTTATTTCGACTTAAGCTATTACAGTGTCAACAGACCTGTCAAATCCCTTTCTAATAGAAAATTTTAAAATGATAACAGAACAATTTATAAGTTCGTGGTTGTATAAGATGTTTGATAATCGTATAAAATCTGTCTTGTTGTGATTGTTTGGCTAAGCTTAAATTCTTGCGCAAAAAATAAATCGAGATAAAAAATATGCAAATATTTAATAATATTATATTAAATCGGATCCACGACAATGCAGTGAAAGGTACAGGCAACAAGATTTGTATCCAGACTTTCTGACGTATAAATAATACAGCTGTCCGAGATATTTATCCTGATTTCTTTTAGTCTCGAATTCTTTGCATAGCTTACTGTAAGATTCATGGTGTAGAATTAATACAAACATTTTTGCATTATTTATGTCCAGTTCACTTTATTTTTTACTGCCTGCTATCATGTTATGTTAGTTTTGATGGCACACCGAATTTGTTGGATGTGTCTGTTGTTGAATCATTGAAAGAATATTTTTCTTTCGATTAACAATCGCAATAGTCATCATTTAAATGTAATGTAAAATAAATTTCAATTGTTATCATTTCGAGGTTCGAGTTCCGTATATTCATAAAAATCAATTCGTATTGTATATCTTTATAAATAAAAATGTAAATGTTCGTTTGTTCAAAATCTCAAATCTCCGAAAGCTCTTCACCGATTGCTTTGAGATTTTGACACAACATTGCATTCGTGCACGCGCGTGTTTTTGTATACCTACTATTATATAGATGTCACACCTGTAAAAGGTAAAAACATGCTTTTTTTTTAAACATCTCCATAATTTTTAACCAGACTGAACCATAGCAACGCGTGGCCGGGTACAGCTAATATATAAAAATACTTACATGAAATAAATGCTCAATGGTACAGCGATTGCCGACTTATAAGTCCAAATAAATGACTTTAAATTGTATAGTTTATTTATTTATTCATTATTAATACGCTGAATAGAACAGAATCAAGATACACCTGCACTTTTTCTCAGAGTTGCTGTGGCATATTTTCTTTTATTATCTGCAGGCATCTATATTTTTATAATATTATTCACGAGGACTGGCTACCAGGACATCGCTCAAAGATTTTTACAGTAATATAATATATTATATAACATTTATTTTGACTTTAATCTACGATTTCGGGTTATATGTTAATCACGTTAGAAACTGCTATACGCTAAGCTACAAGAGACGACGAAATACTATATTATTTGTAAATGAAATGATACAAAAATAATTTGTCATTTTTAGGTGCATTAATCTAAGTACCGCACTGGGCTTAGTGGCAGGCTGGTAATCATCCTAGGTATCATTTTGCGATGTAAGTAGATTGTGCATAAACAATCCGTTCATCTCTTCGAAGAAATCTGGAACATTCATTGTTTGTGTTACTTTTTAGTACGCGCACTCATCAAATTTACACTAAACATCGAGTCTAGCTGTGCCTGTTCAAAGCAATTCGATGTTTTGGTCCAGCGAATTGAATAATACTAATTCGCCAATCTAGATTAAATCAATTCAAATGTTTTGTTAACGGAACACGTGATTTTTGCGAAAAAATGTGACGCAAAAGAGACCTAGTAAAGTAATGATTTTACCCAATATATTTTCTTTATCGAGTACAAATAAACACTGAATGTGTCATATAAGCAATTTTCCATATTGACAGTACAAGAGACTTGTCCCACACAGTATTTGAACAGTTTATCTATAATATCTCCTTGCAGCTTCTGTAGGGTTTTTCTATGTTGTGTGAGATACAACCGTAATGAAATATAATACAATTGAATAATATAATATTATATAATTTAAAACATAAAACGCTTTTGCTTCCACATTATAATACAGTTAAAAACTTATTTTCATCAAATGTAATAATTCTCAGAGCTTGTATTTTATATTTGATGGGCGGGTAATTCCAAAATGAACTTATTCCACTATGTCAAAATTGAAAAGAGAACATTTTGGACAAGTATTTTTGAATAAAATAATCACGTTACATGTTTTTCAATGTTTATTTTTGTTTTCAATTTGTTTAAAATTGATTTTTTTCTACTAATTCACATACTAAATAGTTGTTTTATACAAAAAATGCTTGTTAAGAATCTCCTTCATTACATATTGGCATAACGTATTACGTTCACTTTGGAAGTAGTCCGCTCATTTACCGTGTTAACTTAATGTTGTATTATAATTACGCTTAGCTTCTTATTAATTATTGGTAAAAAATAGTCGTTTTACTGTCACAGAATATGTGATCACTAATGATACAATACCACAATATCCCCAGTCCGTGAACCTAAATAGTATAAGTAAATGATCATAACCTATTTTAGCGATAATTTTTTTTATTTGTTTTTGTTTTAAACGTATGAGTATGAAATTCATACTGTATTGTTTACTGTATAATTATCTCCAATTTAACATTTCAATACTTTTGAAACCAATTATTATAAAAAAAAAAACTTAATCGATATTCAGTAACACACAATTGACAGTGATTATTAAAGGATTTTGGTAAAATAATCTTGCTTTTGTTCATCCTCTGGGCATGACAAAATGACGGGTCAAATAATACTAACCAAATTTCATAACGACCGTCTGTCACCGCAAGAAAGCAAACATATGGCGAGTCGTATTTTCATGACACAAAAACAAATTTCCCTCTCTTGTCAACCCGACAAATATAGAGACATTTAAAATTTGTCAAGTGATTTCGCAAACGCCGCAATAAATGCCTATGAACATCGATTATTTGAGTGAATAAGGAAGTTGTCTCAATATACAAGTGTTTGGATGATTGTGCGAAGCCTTAAAAGGCTTTCGCTTGCATAAATCACATAACAGCTTTTCTTTGAAAGCTTCGACCCGCTTTCCATATAAGTGCATCTCGCGGTACTCCGTGATAAATGGTCTATCATTTTGATCGTAAAACCTTTCGTTACCCACATCGCGGGACAATTATTTATTATGATTTAAGGTGATATTTTGTAAGCTTTGGCACAATCTCTAATGTTTTATGTCTCCTATTAAACTGACAATAAGTGAGCACCACGATAAACTATTTAATGTAAGATATTCCTTTTCATTCAATGCAAATACATTACTCATGGAAAATGTCAAAGCTTTTTGACGTATCTCATTCAATATTTTACAAAATAAGTATCGGATCTTTTATCAATTTAGGTGCTTTCAATGGTTTATTATTTTTTTTTTCATGTATATTTACACATTATATTACCATACTTCGAAATATTTGAATGGTTGTCTTAAACGATAAAATGCTACCTAAAAGCTTTAGTTGAGTATTAAGTCATTAAATCGCATTATCTGCCTCGATGTCAACAAAACACTTGAAATTGACAAATCTATTACATATGATTTTTAAGTTTGTATACTGAGGATTGGCAACTATATTTTTAGATATGTAACAATAAATTTTCTAGCTGATAAATTCACATTCTTCGTTACACATCATATGGTCCACCTCGGTGTCTATAAATTTAGTTTCTTACATTCATTTTACTGTATTTTCTAATACGTCATTGTAAATCTCTTAAGTTTAGACTTTTTTCGTAGCTACGACTGTAAGGTTATACAGAGCATTGCCTTATTGAAAGTGGTAGACTTATATTTTGTACTTCGTTTACTATTATGAAAACAACAAAGAAAATTTCAGGTCACCCTACCCACACTTTGCAATTTACACGCTGAAAGTGCAACATAAAGTTGCAGTGTGAAGTGTGATGTATGTATTTACTTTTATTTTATTTTAAAACATCCTCTTCGTTGCCTATAATAATTAATCCACGACGCGTTACAATTCGATTGATGTTTAATGACAACGACTATTTTATACTTCCCCTGAAGGATTAGATCTACGCGGCGCCAAGGATATCTGTTAAAAACTCACTTTCTTCTGATTGCAGTAAGCTACGGTCTCAGGTTGGAAGTCGTTAAAAAGAAGTAATGCTGAAATGCCTTTGTTGGATTACTTGCTCTGAAGTAAACTAGCATAGATTTTTTATCCTTGGGTTAGCTCGAATGTATATTTTATTGTTTTTAATTAATACATACTTTAATACAAAAAATAAAACCCTTGCAACTCATACGTCGAATGCGTCTCGATATTAATTACATTCATAGGTACGTGTTAAAAAATCTACAATATAATCTTACTGTATTTTTAATAAAGAAACGTTTCGTATGGGTTTCCATTAACTTATATTTCTATAATTAATATTTTTGACTGATGGTGCTTGATGGAAATTGATTTTAAATTCTAAATTATTTAAAACTGGTAAAATTCCGTATGTGAGATCAATGTATTATAAAGTTAAAATGATTAAGACTGTATACTATTGAAATTTATCTTCTCTATCGAGAGCCATGGTGAATGTTCAGACTTTCAGACTCGACTTGTCATTTCAGTTTCCGTCAGCACCACTAGATGACCACGGCCATTCAATTGCTGAGCAACATGTCCAGCCTAATCCTAATATAACCATGTCTTGTCATATATTTCGTATGTTAGCCATATATTTATTATCATAAAATCAATATTTAATTATACGTCTATTACATTCAAGATTATTTTTAAAGTTTGTCATTTACTTATATTCGATTATGGTAGAGATTCCTTTGTCAGTTTTACAAACAGAGTTACAGTTTATTTTAAAGCAAATGACTTTAATGACATGATTGAAATCAAATGAATGCTGGGTATTTCAGCATTTTCTTTTTTGAATAGAAACAATATTTTAATTAAATAACGCCATGAACCCCGCATGTGTTGTTAGTTAACCTCCCACCCACCGCATGTGTTCCTCCCCCTTTTAAATCCCACACAAGGCCCGTTCAAGTAGACACTTCCTGTGCCACAATAACAATATTAATATTATTAACTCGTGCAGCTTGCATAACGTCCATCATGATCCACCGTTTTAACGGTATTCTGATCTATTGATAAAAAACGTACCCACGAAATAATTTATAATCATGAAACAATGTATTAATATCCTTCTATTTTATACGGCCGTGGACATTGTTCCTAAACTGTATTAAAATTTTACGATTTTACGTAATGAAAAATACAAATATTTTAAACTGATATATATTAAAGGTAATATCTATTCACTATCAATAAATTAATTAATAAAAACTAAAAATTGAAAGGGAAAGAAAACAATATATGTATCGTCATCGAAAGGCAAGAGAGGAAAGATTGGGTGCATTAAATCGTTTCTTATGGTCGCTATACTTTTTGTGGAAATATGATATTCATTTTCACATCATTTTCAAAATTATAATCATTCACGTCATCTGTTACGATTCTAACAGCTCATCAATTTCAGATGGATTACTGCATCTTCTTCAAAACAGCATGGAATTTGAATTCGCACTCACATATGAAACAACCAAATATATCCCATTATATTACATCTAAATTATTGACGAGGAATTCTTTTAATCACCTAATTTTACTATTATACCCATAGATCTTTTAGACACATGACGCGTCTAATAAATAATCTTCGAAGTATGCACTATTATAAATTCAGATTACTGTAAATGAGTAACGATTGTACGTGGGTTAATTAACTGAATGCGAGAGGCTTTCATTCGCATCATTTATTTATCGTTATTGTAGTTAGTCGTAATTAAGCTCCCGTCTTGTCAATTAGCACTTTTTGGAACCACGAAACGTTGCGAAGGGCCATATATGCCCCTATTCAAAAGACTAGAGCATTTTAGTACATCTTACAGCACGCAACAATAAAATTGAATATCGTCAATTATTGAGGGTAATTTATTTCCATTACCGGAAGGATTTTTAAGCACTTTCTTTCGAGCTCTTGGACGTCATCCACATAGTTTTGAATCTATAATTGGGTAGTTAAATCCATAACCGAATTGACTCATTAAAAATGCTAATAGTTTTGTGACATTAGTTAGGGATAGTATTGATAATTAGGAATATTTATGATCAAGTTTCATCATATCCGTCAACATGACTATTATTTTTCAAGTATTTATTGTTTATACATTTATCCTCTCAACTACACATCTTTAATATATCGAGTTATAGTGATAGAATGCATTAAGTATCACCATAAACTACTTTTGTATTCTGTCCGAAAGCATGAGTATAATACTTCAAAAACGATTATCTCAGAAATTGTGTCTTTATCACTTGGTGAATTCTGTCAGTGTAACCTCAAATAGACTCGGAAGTAATTGATAAATTTCGATGTATAATTTTATTTGAATAGCTCTATTGCAATCACTCACCCTGTTAAGGAACCACTATGAAACATTTCCTGCGTCTATCCTATGACGACCATAACTCAAAATACCGCCTATTTCACATGACAAGTAGATGCGCTCCAAATAAACTTTTACTGTCATTTTAGTAAGTAAATTTAGCTAGTGAATGTCGCTGCTTGTTCTCAGGGCGAAACTAAATTATGTTTACATCTTGTCGCGTTATCGGTACTGGCACATGTGTTTTACGTTATATTTAATGGGATGACAGCCTGCTGTTTATGATAACGTATGCGTGCATTCAGCGCTGCTTTTAACGGGGATGTTCATAAAACATACCCGCCTATGAAAACGACGTTATCCTAACGATATCTTATAAAAATAATGATATTAAAATTATGAAATTCTTCTCTTTGATGCCGTATTTTACTATCATAATATTTATTAAGTAACACTTGTATTTAATTTACTATGATAAATTTTCAACTGGACCTATTTACGCATAAAATTATATCAGACTACGTGGCGAGATATAAATCCATTAATCGGCGTAGCAAACCACTGGCTAAATTTTATTATGTGTGTGCTGATTTATCGAGTAATAATGGTAACACGTCTTCCGGATTCGATTTCCAAGGAATAAACATCCATATCCATTCAAATGACATACAGATGTATGAGTCTACCTGTTGACACGGTTGCTTGATTTACATTTTTTGAATCTAGCATGTCACATCGTAATGAAATAATAAATACATGTGATTTGATTCGCCAGCCCACCGCTAAAATATTGGCAACCAAATTGTATCAATATTTCAATCAATAAATAAGTTTTGACAATCGTTAATTTTTATTTAACAATTAAATTGTGATAGAGATTATGTCAAATAATATCCATTCATTTAAGTCTTCTGCAAGTGACAACGTAGCTATCAATATCTCACAGAAAGAACAGTCATGCAAGGATTAACCCGGGTATTATCTCTTCTGATTCCTACTAAATTTACTATTTTTCAACCCGTTACTTCTCCTATTTCTCTACCTCTAAAGTTATATATAGTCTAATAAATACATCATTTCCAATGTAGCTCTAAAAAGTATGTTTTTTTGATTTGCAATGAACTCACTTTTTATGAACATTTAAAGATTTTCTATTAAGAGCATTATAGTAAAAATGTTTTAACTTGTATTTTTTGTTGGATAAAAAAATATTTTTTATGAATAAATTAATTATGATAATTTTTATGCTCAAACTTTTTCTGTTGTGTATATCTCATTTAATTGTTTAAATTAAATATTAAAAAAAAAACACACACACATTCTGTTTGCTTATTTTTTCCTATCCAATTACATATATGTAACCACGCAACTAGAATTCAATAATTATGTATTTATTATCCGTACATGCTTACAAAATATGAGACAATTAATGTAGTACTACGTTGAAGTTACAACTGACTTTTCTTTGTGACTGTGAATGATTTGTTTTTAATTAAGTTCACTATGTGTTACACTAGAGATATTAAGTAAAATAATTTGTTATTACGATAATGATCTGAATCACTGATTATTAAAAAAAAAAACTGCGCGTGCCCCCTACATTTATACTGTGTATTGTAATATTTTAATAATATTGTTCTGTCAGTTTTTTGCTGGTGTTATTTCCACAATGTTGAACACGTTTTCATTTGAAACAACTAATTATTTAATTGTTACATTTTTTAAAAACAAACTTCCTTGTTTCTTTTGTACGGTACAGCCGACACAAATGCTTTACAATAATTAGACCAGTGTGAGCTTAATCTTTGTGATTTTTGTTTAACCATTTTAATTGAGTATATTTTTATAAAAATGGTAAAACAGTGCATACTATATGAATGTATATAAAATATATCCACAATGTTTCCGGCAATATTGCTACGTCATGTAAAAAATAGCTACAAAACTATAAAGTATACTATTACAATTAATTAACGTAGTCGTGGTTTTGATTTGATAATATTGATTATTAAAATTTGTTAATGTGACAATCGCTTGATTTCGTCTATCGGAAATGATTTTATTATATTGCACCTCTATGCTGTGACATATTATAAAATTTGACGGACTCTGTCATGGTTGAATATATTTACCATACCGGATACTATTTCTGATAAATTTAACCCCTATATAATTTGTACATCCTGCTCGTCATGCTTTAGTGCACCCTCGATAATTGCTTCGTCCTTGTATTATTGTTATTATTATTCCTGCACGTGTTTCTGAAAAATCAATTATGGTCATGAAAATATGCGTTGTTTTTGGGACGACCTAATGATATTGAAAATTTTCTTTTCTAATCAATATTTTTGAATGATGGTGCTTGATGGAAATTGTATGGTATATGTTCGCTCACTGCCCACATATAATGTAGCCTGAAGATTCCGAAAGAGGAACCCCGGCTCGCAAACAGTGATCTCACATATGGAAGTTTACCAGTTTTAAATAATTTAGAATTTTCTTTTCTGGTTACAGTCATTGCTGTGAGAATGTTATGTAACATGGAATTCGTGAAATATCCTCTTATTTCTGATAAAGCCGTTATCAAATAGCAATTAATAATGCAGCCCGAAGGCATATCTTTATATTTATGTCTACAACCTAAAACCTCAAACATTTAAAAATGTTGCTTTGGACCCCAATGTCTGGCAACGAAATAGAACATGCGCATAAAAACAAACCGTGCAAATCGGTGATTCCATATACATCACATTCCGAACGAATGTGATATGAAAAAAGTTCGTGTCATAATAAATTTTCATCTGGAAATAATTTGCAAAGAAGTGATTTCAATAATAAAATATTTTTATGGGTTTGAAAGCGGTTCTGTGTAAATATGTGAAAAGATTCATGTAATATAATGTCATTTATTTTAAGAGTATCAATTATGGATAGTTATTATATGCAGTTATATAAAAATTTGCAATATCCCATAATAGTTTATTATGAGATATAATGTATATTATTAATAATAAGATGTTAAATTGGAAATCAAAATTGGACTTTCCATATTTTTCTTTGTTAAAAACTTGTCAATCTGGATAAATTATTTTATTAATGTTATTTTTAACGGTTGTCTTATAACTTTCCCTTTTTATAGACTTTAATAAATCTATTTTAATGTAAGTATACAGATCAATTTTATGGGTGTTTAACTGTTGCACACATGAACATTACATAATATTTACAATTATAGTAAAAATTAATGATATTTATAGAAATTAATTTATAGTAATTAATAACTATTATCTTGCTATCTATTTAATTATACAGAATGAATGTTCTAATTGTGAGAGATTTGCAATAGAAATAATTTTAAATTATGTGGCTTAAAGAATGATAAATTTAGTTGACAAACGATGTTTTACGCTGTTTTTTGACTACGTATAAAATTATTGTAAATACGAAAACTTGCATATAATGATACAAAAAAATGTATTTTTAAACTCTATATAGTGACGTAAAATGTGATAGAGATCATTTTTAATGTCAGTTTACCGTTCGTTTAATTATAATGATCAATCCATTTTTATTACAACAATTTGGTCTAGCAAGTACGTTCACCATATGTCACAAATACCGAAATTAATCTCAAACTTCTTCAACGTATTCTATTAATTTCACTGGTTTTAATACCATTATCGAAACAAACTTAAATTACGATTGGAAAACTTACATATTATGTATTTACAAACAATAATACGTAATATTAAAAAAATATATCTACAATAGATCTCAAACAGCAACCGTGATTCACGCATACAAATTTACTTGTAATTGCTCTGACCAATATCATCGCCACACAATATTTGTCGAGCTGTTGAGGCGACCGATTGGAAAGTAGACATTCCTGGAACGACTACAACCAATTATTATTGTTGCTATTATTTATTTTGAGTAAAAGGAAAACAAAAAAAAACGTAGATTTTTCTTTACTTATTTACAAACAGCTTCTGAAGTAGCCATAGACGCTCGGTTGAAATTATTTGTACAGTCAGTCAGACTTAAAACACTCTGTGATCGTGTTCGACAATTATTATTTTCTTTTACGTTTCTTACTACGAGCTCTAAATGTCGGTATATTAAGTACAATCATACGGTTCTTTTCTTACGAATATTATTTCATAAGCAATAAAGTAATGTACAGTAAACTGATGAATATAGGTATCTAGTTTATCGTTAGTAGCAGTATTACAAGGATTTCGTAAGTCGCGCTGATCCAAATTTAAATACAAATAATTATGCATTAAATTGTCTACTGTTTTAAATATATTCATTTTTTTTATTACTAAATATATGTGTACACACATTTATCATGAATACTCCTTTCCCTTATAATATTCCCCAATTTAATTTGTTGTGTTCATTTTATTCAGAAAAGTTTTGGGTTGAATTCAATTATTGAGAAGTTTATAATTATATTTCGTTGACCATTCGGACCGATGGAGTTTGAAGCAGTTTAAGGGCTGGTTCGAATTCGAGTGCAGTGTATACTGTAAACCAGTTCGTAAGGGCCATCGAATTTGAGAGATGTAAGTGGCGTGAATGCTCTGAAATGCGACAGGATGATACTTGCCTTATCCACTACAGGTGGGCTATAGCAAAATACGTAGAATATTTCAGATTATTTTTAATTAGTATAATCTAGTGTTTTAGTTCGTTTATCGCATACTGTTTATGTTTTATGTAGATATCGAGTGATCGGCAACGACGACATTTAAAATGAAATAGATATTCGTATTTAGTGATTAATTGTATGTAGCTAGGCAGAAGACATCCAAGCCAAACATTGAAATTTTTCATTTTATTGCATATTACGCCTCAAAAATTTAAATACATTAATATGACCAAGCCATCCAATCAGAAATACACACTCAGAAGAAGTTATCGTTTATATTTCTAATCTGGATACCAACAGCTTACAAAAAATAATATCTACAAAACGTCCATATGGTTTGATCATATTATCATATTATTATGAAAATCCAAGCACAAAACGATCAACATTTTAATTAACAGACAATTTCCAACCCACAAAGTATGCAATAACTTTTAAAGTAGTACGTTTTTCAATAATTTAGTAATCAGAAAAGATTTAGTATATGCCATGAAAATATTTAATTATCATATTATGGTCTTAATAATATAAAAGTCATACTAAATGTTAATTTGTTTCTTTAAAGTTCCAATCGCGTTTTCTTCTGCTTAACTATATCAAATTATCATTATTTTAGTTACATTTTTAATTGTTTAAATAATCAAACAGTATATTTGAAATTATACAAGCATGACTTCCGTTTCATAATCACATCACTCATCTTCATTGAATGAATCCATTAAACTTTTAACGAAAGCTCCAATAGCACGCGCGCACCTGGACGGATGGACACAGGGTGTAGTTTTATTTCATTGTCCACCTGTGATTTTTTTTCGATATACAGCTGCCATAGAGGTTTCGAATTTTTAGAAAAAAATATGACTGCAGTTTGTAAGAAAGCCTTGAATAAATGCTGGTATTTTAACGCTAACTATATAGGTTAATCTTGTTTTGTAACTGTATATTTTCATATTTTGTACAACGAGATTGTCATTGTCAATTTACGATAATGATGCTAATATAAAAACCATACAAATCTGTGTCGGTTCCCATGTTAGCAAGTACAAAACTTGTTAAGCCAATTCAAATAATATACTATTTTAAATTAACAGTGGGTAGAACCAAGTATTCAATTACGCCCAAGCCCACTTGTACAACAAAGGCAATTTAGTTAAGGCCCAACAACTCCGCTACAAAAAATACACTGGATTATAAGATAATTGATTATGTTTGGAAACTGGCATAATTATAACGAATTGTACGGTAGTTAATATCTCTTACACTTGCAACACCGTAAACATTATTTTTTTAATAATAATATTTACCAATATTATATTTGTGTATAGTTTGCAGTTTGATAAATTAATAAGGTATATGGTTATTTTCTTTAAATTTGGTTCTGAAATTTAAACATTTCGTGAATCAAATAATGATCTGCTAGATTCGATATAACTTTCACTGAAAGATAAAGCTACTGATAAGTAGTTGTTCACAGTGTTTGGATTATATTGAAATGAAATACAGGTTTATGCGGGTATGTTATATGTATCTTAATTAATTACGTAGTTGTTTGGTGCAAGTCTTTATACAATTACTTTTATATTTGAACTATTGTCGCATATTAGTTCTGATATTGCTTCTTCAATAACAATCAAAATGACTTCCGGTTATTGACAATTCAATCCCAGTCGGTATTACAGCAAGTTTTTTCTTGACGTCATAAAACCTGCCATCAATTCGTGTCTATTGTTGTCAGGTCTAGAGGCACCTGGCTTGTCAAAACCAAAACCACCCTTTTTACGCTTTATTTCTCGTCACGCGGAATAAGCATTATTATTTCTGTGTTGTTTTTTTTCGTATTATTTATTTACAAATATATTCTTTGGTTCGTTCTCGGCGCGTGCCTGTTTAATATTCAATGCAGCCTAAACATCATTATTAGATATTGATTATTTTTATAGACTCCTAATGGAGCTTTTTATTTGAACGCGAGCTTTCAGAACCACCTGTCGGGTTTTTTTTCGTACAACTTAACACGTATGGAAAATTTATTTATTTATATTGTTGTGTTAAGTTATGTCGTGTATTAAATTCTTTTTCTACATCACACAAGTGAAGCATATGGACACCACCTGGTGCCTCGAAGAATCCCAGTCGCTAACCAGTGCTCTTTCCTCCTTTCCAGATCATGCCAATAACTCATACTTAGATACATTTTTTTAGCCAGCATCTCGTAGGTCTGTAGTTTCTATATGTTCTTTAGTAGCTCTACAGGAAACCGAAATCTGGCTGATTTGATGAATAGGCGGTCTAGGTGAAAACTCTCTCGAGACATCCGCAACACATGACCGAGACGGGTCCAATGTTACAGCGCCATTCTTCTAGTAAAGATTTGCGGCGTCTTCTTTTTTATCTTCTCGTTCTGAAAAAGTCGCACATAAAATCCGCCGCAGTACCTGTTCTTGAAGCTTAGATACGATTGCTTTGGTCCTCTAAGTGACAAGCTTCACAGCCGTAATAGCACTGACATTATATACGCACCTGATATACGCCATTTGTAGTTTGTTTTTTTATTAAATATGTGTAGCTTATACCAGCGGTTCTCAAAGTTTTTGGGGTTGGGGCTCCCATTTAATTTTAAAAAATCTGTGTCTCTTGTTTTTAGGTCTCGGTCTATCTTGAAATTTCTACTTTCGTACATTCGTTCAGCAATTTTTTGTTTGTAATTCCTACTTCAGTACCTAGTAGGCCGAGTCATTTATATATATGTGCCTCCCTATGCGTTTAGTATGTCTCCCTTGAAGGTATCTGTGCCCCCTGGGGGGCTTATGAACCCCGACTGAGAATCGCTGGCTTAGACTACTAGGCAATGCTCATAACAAGTCTTTTGTCGAAGTAAGTTTTATATTTCAACGTCAACACATATTTACGATATCATAAATTTAATAAATTATCTTATGTCTTTCAGAATATATATAATAACACTAATTCATAAAAACTACGTCGAAATAACGTCTCTGCATGACATTTTGGACTAGATCATAGTCAAATGGCGCATAATGTGGTAATTATTTATGACCTAAATCCCTATAATGTCAGCAATTCCACGTTTGGTTCAAATTAGCCTCTAATATAATATATTGTGACTTTTGACAATACAAATGTACCTTAATTTGATCATATTAATGTCTATACAACATTGCGTATTCGAAAGTTCACAGAAGCAGCAAAGACGAAGCCCACCATGCATTATTTGTACAGAAAAATGATCAACGTCAAAAACTTCATAACTTCATTCTTTAAATGGTTCCGATTTGTGACACCTCATTGTCAACTATCACTACGTTTATTCTTTATGAATAATCTTGAACGTTTAGTTTAGTTTTTTTAATATAACAGCTCGGATGGATTCAGAGATCATATCGATTATTCATCTGTTATCTCTCCACAACGAGCATTCTTCGTCATTAATGGCCTCCAATTGTAACATGCCAAGAATATGTTATATACTTGACACCTACACTCTCAATAAAATTGAAAATAGATGTTACATAGATCACTCAAGTATATAATAAAATATCACGCTACGTGTTTGCGAACAATCTCTCATTTCTAATATATATAAATTTCGATATATAATTTCACACAAATGAAAATGACAAACGCGCATCATACATTTCCTGACATGTCGAATAATCCATGATTACATATTACACAGTTTATATTGTGATTATTATAAATGCATGTAAGTTGACGAAATCGTTTATATAAATGCAGGGCGAACTATGTTGAATTCTGCTTTTCATTAAAATTTTAATTTTCTCAAACCAATTAAACCATCGCAGAACCTCGATTTATAATAAAAATAAATTGGCTAACACGTCGCTACGACTGCTCGATCTATAATACTAAAGCCAAAGTCCTAATATACAATATAATAGATTAAACACATATAATGTAGCCTGAAGATGCCGAAAGGCGAAACCCGGGTCGCTAACA
>JAGVSQ010004063.1:0-20167 GCA_022683975.1 Rhyacophila evoluta
AAATTTAATTTGTTATCCAGAACGACGCCTAAATAGGTAACTTTTTTGGAGACCTAGCGCATACTATGGCTTAACGAACGTGATAACTCTTCCCAGTAGTAGAAGTGTCCCGTGACCTTGGATGGCATGCACAAGTGGTGCAATACTGCGGCGCATTATGAGCAACTTCAAGTAATAAAAGTAAAATAATATAAAAAACATCACCACGGGGGAGAATAATTAGTTAAGCAGTATACGAATTGACTATTTCACTGTTGACTATGCACCTCGCCTATTAAGGTCATACAGAAATGATAGATGTGTGTACAACGTGCCTAACATTTGTTCTGACATCTGACTTTAATCAATATTTAATTTTAAAATATACGATCTATACCTCTCACCCTTTCAAGTTCAGTGTCAGTCTTTTTTAGTATAAGAAATATAATCACGTAGTTATCAGCGCCGCAGGATTTTATTTAACATTAAATGTGGTAAACATTAACGTTTGTTGTTTTAACACAGTGAAGAGTGTAATACAATGTGAGTTTGTATTGACTTGCATCATTCAGCTTTTGACAAGCGATGTGTTTATTGAAGTTTTTAGTTCAGTGTCAAAAATTGGTCACTAGACGCAGTATAGATTGGGTGTGTTGAGAAATAGCGTTTACGTTTATGGCATAATAAAAAATGTAAATCAACATCGGTTGTATATTGACATACACCGTTTGGCTTTTGACAGGCGAGGTGTTTATTGGAGTGTGACCACTATTTGACATATTTCTCTATTACGAGGAACAGATTCGCGTATATGTGTAGAAATTCCCTTTGTCCTAGCAACAAAAATCTCGGAGCTATTTTTAATTTGACGCTTCGGTTGAAGTGATGTCATAAAAATTAATGGACGTTCGCCACTGACTTCGGCCGGCCAGCTCCAGTGACGGTGCGTCAATTATTGTTAATATTATTTTATTAAATGTCGCCATAAATTATCATAAATCCACAACAGTAGTTTTGCCTTTGTTTTGTACGTATTCTATTTTTGATTTAACGACGTTGGCCTGTAGATAATTTCCACGTATTTGCTTGTGCTCTTCATATGCGCATCAATTTTGCATACGGCAATTATTCAACCCTTTACATGCTAAATAATGACATCGTTATATGAATATAGAAAAGATAAGCGGGACTAGCTCTAAAGTTTCTACATTGTGGCTCTGCAAAGTTTTTCATGCCATGGCCCTCTAAATCAAAAAGCAGTAATATACGCCCATTGAAAAATAAATCAAATGATATTTAACGAGTTGCATTCAATGACAAAATAAAATCAAATGCTATTTCACATTTTGGGAAGTACGGGTTTAGATTATCTAGACTCTAAATACACTACAAGTAAAAACAAATCATTTTGTCAGTGATGGCATTATCTCAGTTGAATCTAGCAACTCTCTTATTTAATATGGTTTTCGTTTTCAGCTATTTGAACGCTAAAACCTTTATATATATATATATGATGGTTATTTGGGAAAACAGCAAACAATCCCAACACCGATTCTTTCGCGTCTTTGTGTCATTTTCGCGTGAAATGGCACGTATGATTAATTTGAAAGATATTACGTTTTAAAATAATTCAATGTGCTTTTGTAAAAAAAATGGGACCATTTTTTGCAAGGATTTAGCAGCCAAATGGTTGAATTAAAAATATTCACGCATTTTACGCAAAAAATAATAATTGAAACGATCTATGATGCAAGACTTGATGCTCAATATGCTTATGCCAAATTCTAATGCCGAAAATGTTGTCACTAATGTCAAGAAAATCTTTCATGTCACGGAAGCCCTATATTTGGAGCGGACGTGGCAAAAAATAGTAAGGAAGCCTTAGCCACAACGTCCATGCAGATGTCATACTGAAATGACAGGCACAGGCTCAGCACACCTGGCTTGTATTCTCAAGACTTTTTTATTTGGTAAATTTTAAAGTTCACCCATTTTCTTTTTGTAACCTTAGTATTTTTCAAGTAGTAGTTCATTACTACACGTTATCTTTGAAAGGCGTGTTGACGGCCGCAGAGGAGTTCAACTAAAAAATCTCCAGATGAACTTGTGCTTGATAACCGAAAGACACTACATTTAAACCTTAGATTACGAGTAACTTAGTTTGAAAGTATTTTACAAGACCAGCGAAAAAAGAGTAAGTTTTAACTTGATAAACTAGCGAATTCTTGTAATGCGAGCTTATTTGGAAGGAATGCTAAAAAGTGAATGTAAAATCCGTTCACAAGCCTCTGATGATGTATTATTCAGAGAATTCACGAGCTTCTAACAAGTGTTGGGTCCAGAAAGGTCAGTTTGTTGAGTAAACTAATGAGGTTTTCGTTACTACAGTGAAAAAAATACAGTTGTAAAGATAGCAGTGATTCTTGAAATAGAAATCTTATTATGTACTCAAAATATTAAAATTATGAAATGATTTTATTTTGGATGAATATTTTTGGGTTGTAGAATGAATCATTTCGGTTTTCATTATTTCTTACAAGGAAATACGTTTTGATATACGAGTGTTTTGGATTACAAACGCGCTTCCGGAATGATTCAAACTCGCAAACTAAGTTTTTACCGTATTAATATTACTAAGAATGTTACAGTAATAGAAAATGATTGGTTTTTGTATATTTTGTATAAACCAAGTAATACTGTTTTTTTTTATTTATTAGTATGGTAATTGTGTGCGGCCCTGATGTGTTTATAATATTCTCCACAAGCGCTAAAGTATGAGTAATGAAGTGATGATCAACACAATGTAGACTTTTTAAGAACTGGACCAAAATCTTAATGCAAACTCTGGATGAAGCTATGACGACTTCATTTCAATCAATCGAAATATGTAATGGTCTCTTTTAGTATGTTTCCATTGAAGAATTAGATCATCTGTATGCAGTTTCATTAATTTTTTTAAGTAATATAACCTTGCTTAAGTCAGACTTGAAATTTAGTGGGGCATCCTTGATCCTGTGGGAACTTGAAACTTTAATTTAAATTACATAAAAATGTTGTGGGTAGGGTTGACACCTGTCCCGTAAATACCGATATTCCGGATTTTTTTATATAAAGGTAGTTTTCTCTATGTCAGATAGAAGTTTATATAGGGAGATAGAATTTTCCTGATTATTATAATTCTTTCACTTCTACTTTATTCTGAAAGTCCTAGCGAAAAGTTCTTCTTTAATATTTCAAATTATAAAAAACAACAATAAGAACTAAAGAGACACTAGACATAAAGTAAAAAAACGAGTTAGTATATCTAGCTGTGTCGTGAATATCATTTAATGGGTTGATTAAAAAAAATACTGTAATTGCACAATACAGTTAAAAAAGCTACACCAGTGTTTTTTTCATGCTCCGAAAGAGGACCATACGGATCTCCGCAGTGTAAAAATACCTCTTGACTGGATGGTTTGTCAGACAACTGCACGACCCAATAGGGGATCCAGTCCTGTATTTTGGATTTTTTTTGAATTCGAAAGATTCCTCGCATTGCGAGACGCGCACCTTTACTCGACCCTGCCGGGAATATAATTATTTTTTTAGCAAGAATGATCGAGCTTCGTTTTTGAAGAAACATATAATAATAATTAGTAATGGACGATTATTATAATATTGACAGAATAATATATCAAATAGTATTAAGAACGTAGTATTTTCAATGTGTGGCTGACGTAGTAAAGGTTAGTTCTTTGTGCTTATGTACGTCAATTTGTCATCACTGTATTTGAATCTGGGACAAAGGTGCTAAAATAATTGATTATACAATGACGTTCGTAAAAAAATAGTCAAATATTTAATTATTCAATACTCAATGGATGAGGTATTAATATAATTCATTTTGAAATTATATTCGTCTATATTAAAACACAGTGGCGTAGCTATATATTCAGCGTTCTGGAGCAAGAAAAATCGTTTCGCCTCATTTGGTCCCGTTTTTAACCCTCATACTATTTACATATATATTTACTTTCTGCCCTGGACCAAACTGCTCCAACCGCTCTTCGGTAGCTCCACCACTGTTACAACATGAAGTCGCTATGGAGAGTCTTGTGTTTCTTTTTTAATAAATGAATTTTTTGCCAAAAAAGAATCTAAACGTAGTAATTGCAATTTTAATAAACACGCGGTATCTGAAAATGGCTTATAGATTATCTATTAAAGACACGCTAAAGTAATGCTATTTATAGACATTCAGTAATCAAAAATTATATTAATGTCATTCATAGGGAATACTTGAAATGTATTTAAAAAATAAAATCAGCGGCAACCCTGGTTGAAACTAAGCAAAAACGGGAATTCCCAAAATGAGCTCAAGAAAAATGTAGGCATAATATTTACCTTTTACTTTTCAGTAGAAATTTAAATACTATGTTTTTTATGCCCGTTGGTAAAATTATAATACATTTTTTTACAATATACTATTATAGTTTCTTTGTACAGCTTTTCTTTATTGAATAAATATTCGTCGGTCTTTAGAAGCTGGAATAACAAATTAGTTTTTGAGAACGAGTTTTGAGTTTTCTCTTTGAAAAAAAATATATTTGTAACAAACCGTATTCGACTGGGATATTGTTTGTTTTCGTGTCTTTGACACCTTTGTAGTTCAAAACTCACAATAATATGCGAATTGGGAATTGGGGATTAGAAATGTGGAAATAAATGATATTTTCTTTGAAAATTTATTCTACGTTTGAGAAAACTTATGCAGAAACACCGTCCACAAAATATTTATAAAATTTAACATCACTGAAAGAAATTGAAAACGTCAAGAAATCCAGACTACATTTAATATTATATATAATGTATACTATAGTGGCCTACAAAAGACTTTTTATGGCTGGGTAATTAATTGAAGAAGAAATTCACCTGATTTTCTTTTAAAAAGAAGGGGATACGTTCCAAATGACACACTGCAAAAAAAGATAAGGTGTTCATATGAAAAATAATGAGTAGGTTCTGTCTAATTGTACATAATTTTTACTTAGAATGAGCTAATTTTTACATCATATATGTTTAAACTTCACGATATATTCAATATTAAAAATATCAAAAATATATCAAATAACACAGTCATTCAATGTTACTTACTACACAACAAACGTGTCCGTTTATTGTAGTTTTTTTGTGATAATCTATTGTAGTAATTTTTTCATGCTTGAATGACTTAGAGTGCACCTACTCTTTCTAGTTCGTCTACAATTTTACACTAAATTTAAATGTTCACTGGATATAATATGAGTTGAATGCTGAAATCATACTTTGGTCAGGTAAGATTTTTAAAGAATTTCAAACCGCGTTAAATTAAAAATTCATTGCGAAAAGATATTTGGATTTTTTTTTTGGGTCGTGTAATTTCAAATCCGTGCAAAAAAGAATTGAGTGTATGTTTTTTTCACGTAGTGAAAGGTATTTAAACAAATTTGCGTGTTTGTATTCATTCATTTAAGCATAAATCAGAAATTAAACTTTGGTTGAAAAAATGCTACACAAAAGTATTTATACGGTTGAAAACACAACTTAATATAAATAAGAACAATTAAGAAAACTTAAAATAAATTGCAGACTAGATTAAAATAGTCTCAACTCTATGTGCTATTTTATTGTATGTGATGAAGAATTGTGCAGTAGTTGGAATTTTCAATTATGATAAAGTAAACCAAAATACATCGCGAAAACTACGTTAGTTGGCATAAATTCATCGGCTTAAATTTTTTGTTAGAGCATGAACAAGACTATCAGAATTATACGGATACCAAAATTGACTACCCTGGTAATAGTACAACATCTTAATGATGGAAATAGAAGGAGACGTGGTCGGCTAGACAAACGTAAGCAGAGAAAAAAACGAATCTTTGTGTAATTAATCAATGCAAAAGCTTGCAAGGACATAAAAAGTTTGATTGTATTAATTGTGGGAAAGCTCAGAAACGTTGTTTATGATGAAACAATTTGAAGAGGCTTGAAAAGCGCTGATCAAAAAGCACGCGCTGCGAGAACGATACCACTTTTATTACATACATTGGCAATGTAGCGTAGAGGTAATGCACTCCTCGCAATGCAGGTTCTATTCCCACATTTGTCGGATTTAAACAAATAATAATACAGAACTGGATGTCCATTGGGTTGAGCATTTTATCTGACATACAATACTTCACATTGCGGAGATCTATATACTCCACTTTCGGACTGGATATCCTCATACTGTGTAGATTCATTTGCCTCAGACCCACTAATTTTAGTACTATCGCAAATACTGGCAAATATCGAAATTATATTATAATATTCTAGAACTGAACGTTTTAATGTTGTATGAAGACCATTAAACATTCACGTAAAAACTTAGTTGTGGCGGATTGAAACAACCGACGTGTTTAGTGTATATTTTTTTCGCATTGAATACTTCAAGATTTACTGTGGGATGGTGTATTGTGTGTAAATATTTTACTGTTGTATCCAAAATAAAATATAAACGCACTGCCATGGTCAAAACTGATTTTATACTTAATCAAAAAATCATTTGACAAATTTATCTGCGACCATGTATGTAAATTAGAATCAACTCAAATATTACACAAGGTCTCAGAGTGGTTCGTGTGTGTACAGCCTGAAAGGTGAAACTTAAACTCGAAACAACTAATAAAGCACGTGGAAACTCATGAATATCTAACAGGTATTATCAGTTTATATAACCTAATATAAAGGTATATTTTCCTGGTTTTTCCTTGATATTTTTCGATTTTACCTAATTTTAATTTACCAATGGTGTTGCTTAAAATTGTTTATAGATTGAATTATTATATCAGAAAGACAAAACGTTTGTTTTATATAACAATACACAAGGAATCTTATTAATTTTATGTTGGGAATTTAAATAACTTCTGATATGCATAATTATAATGTATGATAGATAAACTAGTAATTTATAATATTTAAAACATACTCTAGCTATTGTTACGGGTCACTTAATAAAGGTATTTTATTTATGAAACAACGTCTTACACAAACTCACACTAAAAGCAAAAATATTAAATTTTTGAATAGTTTTTATAAGTGCGTCATCTACAGCTGGATGGATGAATTTTATCGATTGAAATATTGTTCCCATAATCATACCTAACCTAACCTAACCTAACCTAATTTACGAATCGTTCACGAATAACCAGAAATACAGGAAGGAAAACAGAAATTGATTTTTTTTTCTGCCATATCCGTCCACTAAAATACGCCTCCAAAAATCTTTGTCATCCGTCAGCCACCTTACATCCTTCCACAACATGTCAGCATTTCCTAGTCCTGCCGAGTACATCCTATGGATGATACCAGCCGGTCTATCAGGACGCCGGAATCCCACGGGGTAGAAGAACAGACACACAAACAAACAAAAAAGTGCATAATAGTTTTAAATTTGACTATATAATAAATAGAGAGAGATTAATTATTCCATTAGCGATTACCAACATACGAAATTAGGTCTGCAAGTAATAATATTATACACGGAAAAGTATACATATAAAACAGCAGCTCAAATTTGTTGGAAGTTTTCCTAGCTATTTCCATCCATTTTCCAATCCTATTACACTAGAGCAAAACTCTGTGTTCCACTCAATAAAAATCTTTTAATTTTACTACGTTTCACTTGTAATGCAAGGTTAACATTTTCAGTCAATATTTATAACATCATTCTTCTTCAAATAGTTTCAGGCGTTCTACTTGCAAGGTAATTTAAAAGCACTTTACTTAACACAAATTTTCTTATATAAGATTGAGTAATATTATTGTTAAGTAATTTAACCCTGTTTTCATTATTATATAAAGCAACTTTGATCAACAGTCACAAATTATACGATCTCAAGTTTCCTCATACACTAATGTGTTCCTACTTGATCATATTTCAAGTTCCGCCGGGCGGTTGAACAAATTTAGGAAGGTGAGGCCAACAGTATGAGATGAAATATATTTTTGTACATTACTAGATTAAATTCTTGCTTTTGTCTGTGGTAGATTCAAATCTATTTTTTCTTATTCTTTTTTTTATTCTATTATTACAAATGTATTTTATTATAGTACTTGGCTTGTATTTACTCCCGGGATATTCCCGTTAAATGAAGAGGATTGCTTCTCTATATCAGAGCTCCGGAATACGCCTGATTAAAACCATGTCTAAGGGAGGGGCGGGTGGATGGTGGGAACATTAGGAAGTTGTATTCAACACTTTACGTCTCTTGCTAATTATTGGTGATGCTTTTAAATGTTGAAAAGTGCAATTTTCACCAAGAAATAAAAGTCATAATAACATGTGAAAATTTTACATTGCTACTATTTACTGTATAGGAGGAGTTCCTGAACGTAAATACATACACATATATTTTCTGTTTTATAATATAGATAATCGCTGGTTCATTTTTCTACCTGTGTGCATATAATCCAAGGCTATATGGGGGGGCTTAAATCGACTACAAGAGTATACAGTATTTTATCCTTCTGGTAGCCGGAAAGTAATCGTTCGTACTTCGGTGGCAGAGATTGAGGATCGAGTCCCATAACTGCTGGATTTAAAAAAATTAAATATGAATGACTGAATACAATTTATTGGTTGAGAAACCTGTTAACAAACAGTTCTGAAATCTCAAGGCAAACCTTTTATGAGATTTAGTTACCTAACTAATCATTATATTCATTGAGTATCCAGTATTTCAATTTATAACATTTGAGCCCGTGACTTTCGATACCAAAAACACTCCTCGCAATTTGTGAATGCAGATTTCAAATTTTAAAACGGATATGTGTTTTAATAGATAATTCCTCGATTTGATACACCTGGCCATTCAGTGGGCGGTATCAGGTGGCGACTTCAAGTGTTACGGTTCATCAACTCGCCTCAACTATTTATTACGGCCGCTAAACACGGATTTGGCTCACCTGAATATCATTTTACTTTCATCAATACGTTTTCATATGGAATAACAATATTATCACCGCATGGCGCGTCTAGACGAGGTGCACACATGTCAGAAAATCTGTTCTCAATGTCGAATGACAAAAAGGCAATGATCCCGTCGCATGACTTGATTAAACCATTTTTTTTAGTCTTTATTAATTAAATTTAGACAGTTGCGGTTTTCGCCTAACAGAATGTTTGAATAAGAAATGAGTTATTAAAAACAGCGTCATCATTTTAAAAATAAATTTTGACGTACCAAACATCTACCTGTTTTTGCAATCTTTGATTGTATTTCCTTAACGATCGATTTGGTAAACACACGCACTTTGGTATCGGAGGCTACATTTTTAATGCCCGTAGTTGCCATGAACATTGGAAGAAAAGTATAGGACGTAAATAAATACAGCACTATGTGTCCATAAAGGTAAATCTTTGAATTGCGGGAATAAACATTCTTGGTGGGTAGGAGTGTCTAAAACGAGTTGTTCATCTTTAGTGTAAAAGTCAGCGAAGAAGAAATCTGTAAGCGCAAAACTCCTAAAAAAAAGAGAATTTTTAAATGCTTTCTCATTAAAAAGTCTTAAGTGATCTGAAAAATTGTTACTTTACTCAAATTTAGAAGTATACAGATATAATGGGCGAAAGGAAAAAACTGAATAGTAGCTACTGTATAAAATGAAATTAGCCAGGAAACTGAGAACCTGACAGCGGGCTCCATATAGTTTCAGTTAGATAAGAGCTGGGAAATAGCAAAAAGATCTACAAACAAAGCGTGGAATGAAAAGTTGCACCATATGCATCAAAAGTTGTTACAAGAAAGTCATCAAATGTTTGCATTGAAGTAATACTTTCTTATTATCGACATCAGCCTATATCTATGATATAAAATTCTTCGCTAACTGATTTTGCTACTCAAGTCCTTTCCATTTCGCTTGTTTCTTCTTTCTCATAACATAATAGTTTATAACTGGGCATAAATGATTGACTGTTTGTTTTTTCTCCATTCTGTCTTATACTTTATCCTTATGCAGTTGAGGATTTTACCGAACTTTTTTTACATTGTATGTACGATATATCCTTCGATATCCTTGTTTGTGTCCTACTGTCTGATATCATGCTTAATTCTCATTTTGCCAATACTATGATACATTGCTTGCTATTTTTACTTTTTTAAGTTCCTAACCTAACCTAACCTAACTTAAACCTCTTAAAGGCTTAAATTTTTTTTTTAACGTGTATAATTTCAGTCGAGTGTACAGTTTTCTTGTGTTTATACAGTTTGTAATTTGGTAGTTTGTATGTTGGCAAAGCCAAATCCAAACACCGAACAACTATGTCAGAATTCGCTCACCAAGTTTAATAAAACATTATAAACACCAGTTTTCCAAATTGACAGACGTAAAGTAAATAAATAAAACGGAATTCTAAAGACGTTTCCAAATTTCGTTTCACAAAAATAACAATTCTTGAAGTGCTTCGCATATTTTACGATATAATGTAACACAACATTGGATGTGACCTATTTAATTAATGCATGTCGCGTCTCTTCTTCTTCCACAACAATATTTTTAAGAATCGCAAAAGAATGGAGACGAGAGGGTCCTTCCCTCCTATAATACTTCCATGTCTTACTCCGCCTAGCAATAACGTAGTAAATTTATGTCAATTTCTTTCTGGATGAGTCTCTAAATATTTTTTTTGTATAATATATCTTATAAAAAATAAAGGGATAGTGTAATCGACATAACGCTAGATGAAGGACCCGCTTGTAACGTTAATTATAGATCTCTCTTAGTTCTTTACTACTACGAAAGTCCAGTATAGATTTATCTGGCGAATATTTACTACAATATAAAAAAAAGCTCCTTGAAATGTCCAGACGGTCAAAAGAATCTTTCAATAGTCCACTCTCAGATCGGTAAAATTAGTGAGTCGTATAAATATTCTCCATATACCTTGAGTCCACTTAGGAAAAATGTCGGAAAATGGTTCTTTTTTGTTTGATACTGTTTCTTATAGCAATTTTTGATTCGATTTATGATCGTTTGGAATTCATCTTCATTTTTAAATTCGTTTTTATATGATTTTATGGCCGTTATTATCGACCTTTCATTACTCTGTGAAGTATTCGCTAGATCAGGGTTTCCCAAACTTTTTCTGCAATGGAACACTTCGAAAAGCCGGAAATTTTAACGGAACAGTTAGCTTATTTTTTAGGTTGGGTAATTCCTACTAGTAAAAAGATTTTAATATGTGTTGCAGTCTATAAAACCTTTCTAAATTGTCGCGGAACACCTAGTCAGGTTCAGCAAAACATAGTGGGAAACCCTGCGCCAGAGTAAATCTTCATTATTAGTTAAATTTTGAAGAAAAGAGGAGTATATAGTGTATTATGAAATCTTATGCTTACGCGACTCTAATGTTAAATTGTTTTTATCAACAATTTGCTGCATTAGTAGGTTAGACTACTCAGTGATTGGCCACTTGGTAGTACAACACAAAATATAGATATTTTCGTTTTTAGATATTGTTGTAGATCTAAAAATATACTATTGCGAGTGATACTTAATAGCAAAAAAATCACAGTTAAGGATTCATAACATCTATATTTTGTATTTTACCGCTAAGTGGCCAATAACTGTGTTTACACCATCTTAAATATTTTAAATGCTTGATTCTTTGTGTATGTCGTTATCGTTAATAAAAATCTTTGTGAAATAGCATCTCATACAATTATTGCGCTTTGAAATGTTTTTACATGTGTCATTTTATCCTAATTTAAAAACACACATAATCATACAAAATAAAAGGAGTGTATATCAAAATCAGTAATCGAAAATGGTTATTATTTTATAAAGATAATGGTCTGACAATATCACAGTGATATCATCTTTATGTTCATTATGTTTGTTATAGTATACTATAATATAACATCACACAATTAAGATGAGATATTTTAATATAATATTGTATGTCTACTGTACGTTGATTTTAATATAAGGTTAAAGTTTTTACAAACGGCCATTAACGTGTTGTCACTATACGCAGTAGTAAAAACATGTTATGAATAAATCTTTTTATAAATTTGTTATTTACATTTTAAAGGGCTAACATATTATAGCATGGGCGATCAGCACCAGATGTACTAAATTGAGTAAAGTGATGATTCAAAAATAGCAAACACACAAAGAGAAACATTTTTAAATATGCGGGAACCATTAATCAAGTCGTTTTGTGGGCCCGGGAGGGGGCCAATGAAGACCTCAGTTCAGCTGCGTGCTCGTTATAATTATCATGCACAGGGTAATCGGATAATCGCTGATAATTGCATATTATTAGTAGCACAGCTTGAGACCTTATTATATATTTAATGTTTTTAGATAGCTGTAGGTAATGCGGTTTTTTGGTGGTTGATCATACAAAGGACTCGCGTAAAATTAAGTCAGCCGCGTTAATTAATTGACTAAGCGTTTATTCTATTAAGTGCTCATGTTTTTTTGTTACTTTTTCCGTGTTCCGCCTAAAAGTGACGGATATAAAACTCGAAAATGTGAAGATAACCACCCCGGAAATGAAGTATGTATCATATAATAGAATATAAGGATCTCCACTTTCTTAAGACTTATGTTGATAGATTTTTTTCTCGAGAATCGAGACCCATTGGGTATTCAGTTCTACATCTTTGGAATTTTAAAATCCACTGATGGAATTAAACCCGCAATCTCTGGCTTCGAAGTGCGTATGCTAACTTTTTTGTAAGACGAAATTTCGAAGGAGACGAATTGTTCTTGAGAGCAGTTTTATTTCAGTTGGAAAGGTTCTTTGAACTATTTCTTCTTCTTATGTTACATCTACCTACGAGGAATATATGGCCGTTACGTGGCACCTCCAGGATTCCATGTCAGTCACCAGTCACTTTGTATCCTGCCATATCTTCTTCCGTAATTAAATCTCGTATATATTACCCATGGCATTCCAGAACCCCAGACTTCGGCTGGTCGGAAGAAGAGGTAAACAAAATTATAATCCACCGGAGGCATTCGCAGTACGTCTTCCAGTCAGCCACAGCGTCGCTAGATGGCTTTTAATATGATAGAAAGCTCCCCGTCCATTCCATTGTCTCAGAATTCCCCACAAACTCAAACCACTTTATCCCCTAGTATTCAACGTATGTTGCAGGTTTATGTTTTCAAATTATAATTTACGAGTTTTTGTCAAGTACCATGATTCGCTGTCGTATAGCAGCACCGGTAGAATTTTTATACGTGAGGTTAATGATATTCAGACAAGTGGCTATTTTTCAAAGAGCTTTTGTCTAGGAGGAAATCTTTCGGTTAAGTTAGGAGAAGCATATCTCCAAGGATATGTATTAGTCTCATTGCATAATCATTTTTTATGTATGTATGAATACACGTACGTGGGCCAAATAGATTCGAATTATGCCACTTATTTGGCAGTCAATTTTAAATAATGCCAAGTGTATACGAACCATCATTGTTTTATTACATTTCTCCCTTTGTATTTCACATATCAGCTGACCAATATAGAAAACGTTTTCTGGTGTGAATGCAATTTAACGCATTTATTTCACGTCAATTTTCGCTGCGATCAAAGCGTGTCGACCCGACCGACGCTTCAGTTTCAGTCAACCGTTCATTGAAACATCTCAACGCGTCTATAATAACATAATGTCTTGTATCAGTCTGTATATGCAATATTGCAACATAGTGGACAAGCGAAGTGTTGTCTTCATGTTTTGCGATGGCACTGTGCGTTTTGATGATACTATAAAATGATCTATTGTCCGTCATCGTGTACTTGTTTTTAATAGTATGAAAATATTCAATTATATATGAAACACGATCTTTACTGCATACTATCACTATTCTAATCAAAATTTCCTTTTTATTCTGGATACGCTCCTTAAGTAAAGAGTTGAAAGGATAAATATAATGGTTTTGCTATGACATTCTGTCACTATTATCAATTGTTGACGACACAGGTTACATAATATATCGTCGTATTATTGGCAAAAGACGTTAAAGTGAAAAAGTGAGTTTTGAGATAATCAAGTTTTAATGTTTGAGTCTCTCTGTTAAGTACATTTTATGACAATTTCCCAAGGTATAATGTAATATTTCTTAAGAAATTGTCGTAAGATGTATTTAACAGAGAGACTCAAACATTAAAACTTTGATTATCTCAAAACTCACTTTTTCTCTTTAATGTGTTTTGCCAGTAATACGACGATATATAAATGAGCTTTTGTCTATTTTTAATAATGCATTTAACCACAAATAAACAACCTCAATTCTGTCTACTAATTTTATAATTCAAGTCTTCATATTCCATAATATTCATTGCATCACTTAAATAGACGACGTCGTGACACCAAGCTGTGTTCACGTTCTGCCACAATACCATATGATTTTTACTTTTTATACCATGTTCGCTCCCAGCGTGGAGCATATGGATCTACACAGTGTAGATCTTGACAGATTATTTTTCATGAGAATTGTTTGTCAGACAAATACTCAAGCCAATGGGTTTTCAGTCCTGCATTTTTTGGAATTTTAAAATCCGACAGATGGGGAATCGAACCCATATTTCCCAGTTTGCTAGGCGCGCACGCTACCAACTACTTAACCAGGGAGACGGTTTTTTTTTACAAGTTACTGATATCGATTGTGGAACGGAAAAATGACGTAACCCAGACAGAACAAATGTTACAGGGAGCACAAACGTGTTATTAATGATTTTCGGTCAAAATAAACATATTAAATAGACACAACCTTAAAGTGCACGATTACTTAAACCTGTGTTTTGTTTACTCCATCTTATATTAATTTAGCAAGTTATTTAAGACAAACCGATATAATTTATGTGGTGGAAGTCCTTTTTTCTGGTCGCGAATTTCACATGCCGTCCTTTTTTCAAACTTGAAAGTTAAATTTATGCACTAATTCAGTATTTGGAGCTTTATCGAGAAAAGCTTTTTTGAAAAAACTAAGCGGTCTTACTTAAATCTTATAACCGTTTGCTGGTAGCTTCTCCGTCTTAGATCAATATTATTTTATCTGTCGACATTTTAATGAGGGTCTATATTGTCAATAAACAAAATATCAAAATTTCAACGCACAATCTATTTGGATGCTTATAAAGAACTCTTTTTTATTATGTGAAAAAGAAAATTACACGTGTTTATATAGAGTATTTGACTCGTTTCACACATTCGCATTATAGTGCGTTGCCTCAAGAATCCGAGTGTTAGTAGACTATTCCATTTCACACTAAAAACTAATAGTAAAGTTTGCAAACAAAATTTAAACACTGCCCACGTGTCACTGCAAAAAAGTCTGTCAAAATAACAATTGCCACAGGTTCAGAATTTCTGATTTTTATTTCATATATTTATTTATTTCACATGTGAACAATACAAATTATAAATTTAAGCTATTAACAGCATTTCATACATACTCAACATAACTAAATAGGTACAAAGTACATAAAAATAAGAATAAAAAGATCGAAAAACTCAAAATTCGAAAAGAAAACCTCTCGATAGAGTTAGATAGACCGAATCGTAAAAAAATACAAAACAATATCAATCTATGCACACTCTCACTCAGGTGGAAAATATCGGTAAATATGATTTCATCAACTTGCCATTTTTTGAAATTTGTTCATAACAGTATCTCGTTACAGAATATGTATAAGTACGTATATATTATTAGTTATATGTGGACACAGTTAATAATATCTAAAATGTATAGGATAAGTTTTTACGCTGTAGAGATCCATATACATCCTTCGTTTCTAGATAAGACATCTTTGTACCATAGCCATCTATATGCCACACCGTCGGAGTGGACACGGTGAAAAATTAATATCCATGACAAGATATATAGTATGATATGTATTCGATATAAAAAATAGTATAAAATAAAATTTAAAAAATTATAATACAGATATTCAATGAAAAAAACCTTTTTCTGTTTATGTTACAATTATTTCGATTGATATTTGATATTATATGCTTGCATTTTTTTATGTCAGGCTTCAAATGTTGTTGGGCGTTGGTTAATAGAAAAATAAAAGCTTATAAAAAAACATGGATTCATTAATTTATGGTATGGTCGAAAAGCTCTCCCGTGCCAAGCTTAGCACGCGTGCCACTTACATGTTATTACTATATATTATAATAGTAGAGGCTTACTTGATCCTATTGTTTATAAAGCTTGACTCTATATTTGGTTTCCCCTTTCGTGAGAAAAGGGTCAAAGTAAGTCGTATGAACTTATTAACGTGTAATACAAACAGAAGAATTCTCTTTTATGGCCCAAGTTATTTTTTGTATTGGTATTTTGATGTCGTGTAAAATGTGTTAGTTAAGAAAACATTGCTCGTTGTGTGGGTCCGCTAATTTCGTTTGTCAACAGATATAATCTATGGCAAATATCCCGCTGTTATATTGTAGAGATATATCGCGTGAATACACACCGACTCTAGAAAGGAAAAAGGAAGTAATCCTCAATTTTTTCAACATATTTTTTTCGATTATCACAATGTATTCAACTTAATGAACTTTTTATCGAAAGAACGTGAGCTGCAAATGCCGAGTTAGTATCTAAATGTAGATTTTAATTGTTTTGCTCATTGATATACACAATGTAGACCCCATCAAAATGTCGATAGATAAAATAATATTGATCTAAGACGGAGAAGCTAACAGCAAAAGGTTGTAAAATAAAAGTAAAATCGCTAAGTTTTTTCAAAGAAGCTTTTTTCGATAATTACAGTATATACAACTGAAAACATATTCTATCAAAAAGATGTGAGCTCCAAATACTGAAAGTATAGTGCCTAAATTTAGCTTTCAGGTTTGAAAAATGGACGGAATGTGAAATTTGCGACTAGGAAAATATACTTCCACCGCATCGAGTATATTGGCTTTCTTTAAATTTCTTTTATTAAATTAGCATCAGATTGGCTAAAAACCAGTTTAAGTCGTCGTTTACTTCAATATTGTGTAATATTTAGACTCTGGCCTATAATCGTTAAATAGATGTTTTTTTGCGCCTCCTGTAAAATGTATTCTGTGTGGGTTAGGCCGTTTTTCTTTTTAATGCATTTCATCGTTGGTATACTCAAAGTGCCAGCTGGATTCGGAGATTTTGAATTTAATATAGATTATAATGATAAAAATACGTGCTGTATACGGTAGATTTTTTTCATTGATATTCTTCTTTCGGTCTCTAAGTGTAACATGTGGACACAGAATCCCTGTCCACTGCCAGTGTTATTGCGTCCTAATTCTGCCGAATATATTTTGATAGTATATAGTGGCATTCCAGGATGCCGAAAAACGGTTGGCATAAAGAATAGGTAGGTGTTGAGGCATCCGCAATATGTGACCGAGCCAGGACCAGCGTCGCAGCTTCACTTTGTCAATGATTAGTGGTTGCATAGTCATAAAATCATACCACTTAAATCAAAGCTTAATTGACATTCTCTCATAGCAATTTATAAAAAAAAATGAAATACTTCTTAGAATTAAATAAATTTCAGTATTACTTCGTAAAGTTTAGTTTTATTTTTCGCCTTTTTCTGGTATCATTGGCATATTTTTTCATTAACACATACTTTGTACATGTTTTATAAATGTTAAAAGTATTCTTTGAAAAGTGACTTGAACCAAAAAATCAAGATAAGCGTTCCTGCAATATTGGCGACGATATGCTCCATTTTGGGAGCAAGCATGTTATAAAAATCACACGTCACTGTCGTCTACTATTCTTAAACAGGTAAATTATACCTGAATAATAATCTCAAAAATATTTTTTGAATTTCTAAAATTTTAAGGTAAACGTTTCAATAGTGTCGCTATTTATATAATTTTCGACATACCTGTTGTTGATTCTTAACGTTTCATCAGAGAATCCTTTATTACCTTGCAATAATTTACCTGATTTAATTTAAAACAAGACTTACCTACTTAATACCTTTGGTTCAAATATAATATAGCCACGTGCAACTGTTTATGTTTTTGTTATGTATCGGTTAGTGACCGTTTAAGAGCTCGTAAATAACATGAAACGAGCCGAGAACCGCCATGGAACCGAAATAATATTAACCTTTCCCTCTTTCTTATTCCCCTCTCGGTTTTCCAAATAAATTATATTATATTTACCAACATCCAGTGTAATCTACCCTACGCTATCGCAATCAAAGATCTTGTACTCCAGTTGTTTTACATGCTTTTTAATACAAATTTATTACACGAATAAAACTAAATGTCCGCATGGCTACGGCTTAAAAATATACCTGCTTGTTATGTAATACATACGTCAATTTTTAATGGATCTAATAACAAGGATGAGAAGATTAGTTTTTATAAAACAATACTTAACACAGAACTAAGTAGCTACGTTAAATTTCAAAAATTATTATAAGATTTAAAAAATGCTCACCATCCTTTCATTATTAACACTATATAAATTAAATAACAGCATATTTTAACGTCAGACTGTATTTCAATCATTAATTTATTTAGTAGATAAAAATGATAAGGGCTTAAAAGAATCGACTTCCTCGATCATTTGTCATTGTTTTGTCGTACACAACGTCGTTATATTTATGTTGAAATCTAGCAAAGTTCCTCGCCATGTTAATTCTGTGGATCCAGAGTTGTTATCGGATTGGTGTTGGTTTTGGCGCCAGTGGTTTTAAGTGATGTGCGCAGGCTGTCATGTAATTTTTTACTCTGTGTATGTATACATAATCTATTTTTATATATGTTTAAAGTTGAACATATAAAACTACACATAGTGAAGGCGTCCACTCCATAAACGGAGAACAGAAATCTCCGTAATTTGAAGAAGCTTTGTAGTGACATTTTTCTTTGATTCAGGATCGAATGAGTGAAACGGTAAGATAATATTTAGCGCTTTCCATGATGCCAATTTTTAAATTTGGTTAATTTAAATTAAGTTAATTTTTTTAAAAAACCTGGTCGTTTACAGCGTTATACGCGAAAGTCCTCCCGGTGGCCGAAAGATCAGCGCGCGCGCTTCGAAGCTCGAGGTTGTAGGCTCGATTCTCACAGCTTTTAGATTTTTTGAAAACCCTATAATAGTGCTGGACTTAATGCCGAATAGGTTAAGCGATTAGCTGACAACCAATTCCCGTGTATAATATCTGAAGTATTCACATTATAGAGATACATTCCACTTCTGAAGTGGGTATGGTCACACTGGAAATCAAAAGGTTCTAGTTTCGGAGCGGATATAGTAAAATTTAGTTTAATTGTGTGACTGAAATATTTTGTCGTTTTTATCAAGATGGCAAACCTTTCAAATACATTTGTATTTATTTAAGAAATCTTATACTGTATAAAATTTATAAATGATATGTTAAGAGATTCACTCACACCATGTAGATCTATATGCTCCACTTTCGGAGTTGGATTAGTAAAAAAAATCTGATTCTCTTATAATAATCTAGTTCTTAGGCTTTAACTTACAACATGACAAACAAATAAATCAGAAATCGTGATATCTTTGAGACAATATCAACACCGTTTACATAAATCAGATAGGGTCCGGGCCTCCACACTCAATTAGGGTAATAAAGCACCGACCACACCTGCGGCGTTGAGGTGAGATGCGACCAATGATACGCGCATGATTCACACCTTTCAGTTTTAACATTTATTTATAGCTCACCGCTATGACTGTTCTAACCCATTCAATGCTTTATAAGGTCGATTTTGATACGTCTAATACCGCCGATAGTCTCAAACATTTTATACCAGGGAATCTTTTTTCTTCTTTTAAGGACCATTTCGACTGCTTGATTTCAAAACAGTGTAACTACAAAATTCATGTTTTTGAGAATTAAATAAGAAAGTCATATATCGCTATCGCTCAAGATAAAATTAGACCTTACATACAATGCAAATTTTACAGGATGCCAAAAATATATATAGTAATTATTATTATCATTTATTTATTTTGTACATGTTGTAATATTACAAAAGTTTAATACACTAACAACACGATCTACATATGGTTATGACGAAAATATCAAAAACATATTGAAATATGAAAAAAGAATAAAGAAAGAATTACAAAATAAATATACAGAAGGAAAAAGAGAGTGTCTACCAAGTAAATTAGACAGACCCTATTCTGATAATGT
>JAGVSQ010004064.1:0-20165 GCA_022683975.1 Rhyacophila evoluta
CATGTGAGCAAATGTCATGTGAGCAAATGTCATGTGAGCAAATGTCATGGAACCGTTTTATACAAAAAAATACTTGTTCAAAATCTTCTCCTTTACATTTTGGTATATTGGAATAAGTTCACTTTGAAAATATACACCTTATATGAAATTACAGAAAGAGACACGAGTAATAATCTATACGAAGTTTAAGCTTACAAATTTGAAAGAGTTAAGAGCTTGAAGACAAATTTCCATCAAGTATAACGATTTCCTCAGTCCATAATGTTAATCAGTATTTGTTAATCAATTTTCATATTCCCAATTTTCTTCTTTTTACATGTGTGTATAATTATAGCCGCTAACAATCATTCAATGTAAAGAGAAAAAACTGAATGTATAGATTGTTACCTATAAAAACGTCTATTCTTTATCATAGAATTTGTATGTTAATATTATATCAACTTCAAAACAGTATCATACACGTGCATTCATAATGCGTATATGTTTTGTCATTAGAGACATTATAAACATGAATGATTTGTAAAAATATGCTTTCTCCACGTCAATGTTCAATAAAAAATAAATATTAAAAAAAATATTCGATCGTAATTTATGAAAGATTTCCGATATGTTGAATTAATTACTACAGCTTGGAAAACAGAGTCAATAAAATGTATTTTTTAATTTTACTCAGAGAAAGTCAGGTGTCGCATTTACGTATACGCCTTAATTTCACTCATATTGTATTATTTTATTGATTTTTTTCACGTGGGTAATAATTAAATATTAACTCAGTATAAAATAGAAAATCATATCTAATATTTTTATTCATTGACCTTTAACTTTTAATATTTTTTGAAATAATGTTTACTCGTTCAGTGTAATTAATATACACAACACGCTTTTTCAAACATTATAAATTCAAGTAAATTTAGTTAAATTATTTAAAAATGAAAAAAAATAGAATAAATATCAATCGAAATTATAAATAAAACACCGGTGTACACGTGTCATCAGACCTTCCAAAAATCTATCAAGAAATAGTATGGCATAATCCATGATATCGAAAACTTAATTATTCAAAGATCTAAGGAAACTGAATCTCTCACATTGAGATGATATTTGTGTGATAAATACGTGTAAGAATCTTTATTTTACTCTTGTTTTTCGTACATCACGTTGCTTCTCTTATAATAGATACGATGTACTCCCAATAATGACATGTTTCAAATCAAAGATAGTCGGTCTTTGGACATCTCCTGTCAGGTGTAAAGTTCTCAGTGCCCTCAGCTATTTTTTTATAGATTATGTTACATTTCAGATGGATGTATGGTAATTTAATAGCCAGCGGTAATGGCCTGATGCACGTTTCATTCCGGTGCCATATTTTCCTCCATTTCTTACAAACTCTACATTTTTTATTCATAATATTTTTTCAAATCATTTCTGAATCATACATATTAATATGTTCATCTATAGTTCTATACTATCGACAATTTACATCAATTTTGCTTTTTATTATATACTTAAAAATTATACTTATAACTATTTAAATAACATATTTAGGTTAAGTTAGATGATTGCGCGGGGCTTATTAATTTCATGCAGGGAGGAGGTTACCCAGGGAAAAATTATTCTAAAACCCTTAACAGAGCTGGTGCAGTTGGTGGCTTTTCTTGTCTATTCTTTTAAATTATCATTTTTGATTTGACTCTAACAACGCATGGTCATTTTATGGTCAATGTATATTTCTCTTCGCATTCTAATGTTTTGACTCTTCAACATCTTCAAGATACTTGAATATTTCTGTAATCATCATCCAGGAGTGTCATTATTAGGATTAACATTCTCTGAAAGTGCCCCCATATGTCGGTTGAAAGGAAAGAGCTTCTCAAGTCGAATCGACCATTTGTCGGACCGGAAGGCTATTGCGACTTGGTTTCTACGAAGGACAATTTTCTAGCTTTTTTAAAAATTGCACAATTTTACGGTGAACGAGACGGCTTCTTCTCGACAAGGCTAGATATTAACAGGGTATAATTAGTTAGAATAGGAATTACACACATTCTAGTGCACGCCAACCAAGATCTTGTGAAGCTGCTCCTGGGATACTTCTGGAACTTATGAAGAGCGCCTCACGTTATTTACGCCACGGTATACGCCTAAAGGGAAAGCAAGTGTCATTATTATGAAATTTTCCAACTGAGCAGCCTATGACACATTAAGTATAATTCGGTTTGGAACTACATTTCAATTTTTAATATCCTCAAAACAATAATCTGTTTCCAGAAATATCAAAATTTAATTATCAATTTATAGCGATACACAGGAAACCGCAAAAATTGAGTCGGCTTCATGAACAGCATTGACAAAACCACAATTTATCAAATATTCTAATATTATATTAAAATGCCACAGTATTATTAATCACGAAAAATGTCAATATTTATGTCACTGTTTTTATCCGTGGACGGAAATTTACGAAAAACAGGATGCACGCTTGTTCAGTCGTGCCACGGAAAATATATTTATTATCCTGACGTTTAACGAAATAAATACAATATATTACAGTTATAATATACGTCATACTACGGGATTTCCATATGACTCATTATGTTTACATCAGACGTCGAAAAAAGATATCGAAAAACTGATACAACTAGTTTGTTTGCTATTTTTGTGCCATATTATTTTAATACCTTTATGTTCAATATCTTTAATAAAACGCGCGATAGTTCCAATGTTTATATTTAAAAAAATATATGTTGTTGCATATTTAAATATCATAAATAAAGCGATTCGCAAGTTTGTGGTAGTTGGTGTAATGTTTTCAATTTCAATTATTATAGTCACTATTTAATAACAGTTATGTCATATGCCTGGTTGATAAAGTGTGTGTTCGCACATTGAATTCCTGTAGCTGTTTAAATGCATACAGATTCAAAAATATGAGATCAGATCCTCAATTACTGCGTGAAGCATATGATAGACAACAAATCCTATCAAAATTCGTAGACCTAATATGTCGAACATATTGTGCTTGACATCCTGCGTGGAAATGGTTAAATATTACGATTACGAGTATAAATATTTAATTAATTTTTTCGACTGATGCTGCTTGATGGAAATTGATTTTAAATTCTAAATTATTACCAGTTTTAAATAATTTAGAATATAAATACTTTGTTGAATCTAAGTATTTCCATACTACAATATTAAATGATTACTACATTCGTGTGTATTAAAAATCTTTAGTATTATTTGACAGAATATAAATATTTCATACGATTTGCCTTAATTCATATATCTTTACAGAATATAAAGTATCCACAATATGAAGACTCACCTTCACAGGCAGTTGGTTATCAGCCATATCTCCAACTTTTAAAAATATATATGTAGCTATAGGACATCATAAAATTTAATATGTAAATACATCAATAAATAAGCGTGTTTTATTTATCAAATATTGAAAAAAAACTCTTCTGTGTAAAAAAGCGTGTCATATACATTAAAAGAAATCCGTCGTAAATTCATTTTTTTTAATACAACGCTTGAATAACTAGAAAATAAATGCCGATGAAATTAAAAGGTCCAATAAATTACCTTTTAAAATTATTACACAGCATTATTAGTAGCAGTAGGCAGATTACACATCTTTCGCATTATGAATCTAATCTCCATACATGTTTTCTCGCTGTGTAATAAGCCCTTTTAAAATTCTATATCACTTTAAAATATGATCTTAAGCCATGGTTCAAGGCCGTAAATAATCTTGACGTCAAGTAAAGCTATCAACTTGAAAGAAAGGTCGCTCTTGTTAGGTAAACCCTTACGACGCTAAACCCCTTCGTTGGATTACAAGTGCTCCACCCTTGACTCCTTTACTGCCAATTTATTTCAAATTTTTATCGCAATTTTTGCAATATTAAATCGGCTTGGTGCGCGACAGTTACTGTTGAACGCTATCGTGAAATGTTGGTAAACTTTCTATCTAATATTGATCAGTTGGGCACACAGCACTCTTAGTGCCAACGGTACGGTGCCACATCACACACAGCTCGTCCTATGATGAAAATTATGTGAGAAACTTTTCTATCGACCTGGAACATAAAGTGGTGTATCCTGTATGTTCTGTTAAAGTCTTGACAGTCGTTTTACTGTTAGTATATAAATAAATATTGTAATTTGTCGAGTAAAGGGTCGTTTAATATGATGTTATAATTCAAAATTCTCTGTTTCAATTCGCATGTTATGTAAATGCGGGGTCAGGCACTATATGCTGACATAATAAGATAAATCCATCGTTGCAAGGTCGGGTGAGAATCGATCTGACCCGAGTCCGCCATGCTGAATCCTCGCACTGTTCAAGTGCAGCGACCCATTCACGGCAGAGGCGCCAGCGTCGCTGGAATGCGCGTAATACACAGCATGCATGTTGCACAATCTGCGCATATAAAACGGACGCTCGAATAATCGGGCCTTGTGCAGACGCCATAACAATGGAACTATGATTACATTCGCAGAAACAATGTCTGATTAACATTAAACTAAATGTTAAATATATTACGATGCGTAAAATAAACGTATTTATACTAACACAATAGATGTTCGGTATTATTAAAAACTAGGAAGTTATATTTGTTTTTAAATTATAAACCGCAGATGTAATTGTATAAAATATTGAAATGCGACTATATGTAAAACATGTCGCAATATTTTTGATTTCGTCCTTGTTTGTTCCATAGATAAAATCATTGTGAACACAACATAGTACTTGCCATAATCGTCGTTGCTATCCGATATATTCTCGTCATACCAACCCTTCTAATTATCACATAGCTTTAGTAGGTAGACCCATAGACAATTTATATCAACGGTGCTAAGATAATACGCCAACCAGATAAATAAACATATAGACAAATGCACACAAGATTAATACCCATGTATACAACTGATCGCAGAGAAATATTATTGCATTTCAAGATGAATTTATGTGATTTTAGCATAGGTGGATTCGTATATTTTATTTTGAAAAATAAATATGTACAATTGAAGGATATACAATTTAATTAAATCAGATATACAGAAAAGTCAGATTAATAATCGTTAACTTCCATAAACATATGCCGCAAACACAAATTATTTCAAATTAGCCATCTAGCAAATCATTAATAATCTGAATTGTGTAGGTATGCCAAATCTTCAAAATCAATTTTCTCGAAATATAGAATATCACGTATTGAAACATCAATAGTACATATTCTAGTACATATAAAACATCTCAAGAACATCACTAAAATATCTTTCTGAATTTCCAAGATATTGCATCTTTAACATTATTTATATTTTTATTTATCTTACATTATATGTATTTGATAGTCATAAATTATTTTTCATCGAAGTATGCCTCATATATTATATAAAAAAATATTGTATTTCAAGTAGATCACCAGTTTTACGCAGAATTCAAGACACACTATACATTATGTATAATAAAACTTATTAATCCCTTAATCGACATCACTTTACATATGAAAAAAATCTAAAATATAATGCGTGGAAGGTTTCACAGGTGCGAGCTTTGTTGACTGAAACATCGTTAACGTTAATGCAACTAAGTTGTAAATCATTTGTTCCCTAAAGCTACCGTTGTAATAACAATATGCATAATCCACATAATGATAATAGTGTTGCTAATAATATGACTACTGATAATAATGTTGATAGTGTAACAACTTTGGTGTATAAAATCAAATACAAATAATATATTATACATTTCTTACGCTGACATTTCCGAAAGATATTAACTATTATAACTCAATATTGTGAAAATGACCACACAGATCATATAAAGATCCGTATTGTTATGATTTTTTTGATATTTTCGAAAAATTACTTATCAATCGTCGACGAACATAACTTATACCGATTTTTAGATTTATTAAAATACGATTTTGTTCTTTGTTTCGCATTTAATTTTTTCATGAACTTTATAAGCATTATTGAAGACAATCCAAATGTAAAATTTTCGTTAGGTACTTAAATAGGCACTCCTTCCGGATGTCGCCAATGTAAAATAAATTTGATTTTCGTGGTAAGAATATAACTGAAAGTAGTCCTTTTGAATAGGTCCTGGCAATTATAATAAAAAGATGCGAAGTGGTGAGAGTGGTCTCTTCAAAAAACGAAAACATCTCCATTGCAATAGGAATTTTATTAACAAGCAATGGCGTATGTAGTATAATTAAATTAACAGTATTCTAAAATATAAAATCAAAAGTATCATCAGAATGTGTATGATTGAATGGTTGTCAAAACGCACTGGAAATTCCACGTGTCGTCTTTGGGTAGACGGTACGACTCTCGGTAGGTATCATATAAACAGCATCTGCTTTACAATTTCACCACTGCACACAATTACAGCCTTCAATTTTGAGTGTTGTTAGCGTGGTTAGTGTGGTTAGCGATAGTGAGAAAAACACATTTGTTCACTATCGCTAACCCAAACAATTTAGCCAACGTGTCACGTAAAAGATTTACGTCTGTGATTATATTTAATAACGATAATTAATGTACACGAACGAAATCGGTCAATCATAGTATTTTTTTCGTATTATTTTTAAATACCGTAAAAGTGGAAATGTTGGATTTGATACTAGACCAGTTTATAATGCAAATGTGCTCTTCAGATTATATACGCAAAACTACTTTCAATATAAATATGCATTATCTTTTATGTTATCGTTATATGATCGTAAAGCGTACTTAAATATCTTTAATTTCCAACGTAAGACTATGTGCCATAGCACTTATCGAGAGATGCATTATTGAGATTCCTTCTGAAAATATTTCGCAAACAAGAAATAATTCTATTTTGCACACGAACACACTATACGCCCACCGGAATACTCACTTTGAAATATAATAATACGCCTCGATTAAAACGTAGATAGACAATTTCTATTACGAACAAAATTATTCATAATTGAAATTATAATTAAATAATTACATTAATTAGATATCGCCAAAATGTCTTCGTTGTCTCTGTCATCTAATTTATGGTATCCACCTCCGTGATACACTGAATTATTATGTACCAATGTATGTCAACCGCCGGCCGAAATTGGAACTAAGTAGCTGTCCGGTATTTAAATTTTAGAAAAGGAACGAAGTGCCGAATATTATTTAAGTGAATAGTGCCCCTAAGTGGACGACTTACGTTGGTAGATGTACAGTATATTATTTTTATAGTCTGAAGTTTTATTGTATAATTTATGAAAGTAGTGTTTGTTGTCTTGTCAATAGATTTGATATAAATATATAAAGCTTTTAGTTTTATCGGTTGTAGAATACTTGAAACTTAAAACAACAAAGCTCAATATTTATCTTCTGTCATTTAAATAATCTGCGCTTTCCAACTGTTATTGTTTAGCGTTTCGAAAAACTGTTTGATACTTCAAGTACATAAATGATTGAATTTATATCTTTAAATAAATCGCTTTTAAAAACTGACAGCATTTGGAGTTATCATAGTCATCATCAAGAGTATCACTGTACATTGTCTATATCTCATTTTTTTTAAATATATCTTCTTTCCATTCAGTATCCATTTTCATTATTCTATTATTTAACTCTATCATTAAGACTGCTACGATCTTTTTCCATATTTTACATTGTTTTATAATGTTTTCTTTATTTTGTTTATTATCTTTTAAGTACATCTGAACGATTGAATATACCTAGCGATTGTCTCAACTACAATCGATATGCCAAGCTACTGCCATTTCAGTTATTATGCTAATATTCTTACAGCACTATTTATATTATTGGATATTTCGTCACATATTACTTTCTTCCATTCTTACATATAAACACATAAGTGTACATGAATGCTGTTCAAAGCTTAAACTAATCTATTTGATTTCAAAAATATATCAATTACGATTTTTAAAGCAAAAGGTTGAATAATCAATGTTGTCTAATAGTCAGCCTTTTGAAAGCAGAACACTTTTTGGATTCCGTAGAGACTAAACTGGTGTATACATTTTTATTTATGTCTTATCACAAGCAATTTTTGAAATTACCAAATAACAATCTTTCAGAAGCAATTTCTTCCACAAATCGGTCACATTACGCCGAAAAATAAGGTCGCCTCGCGAAAGTTTCCGATAATTTCTGTATTCATTACACAGAAGATATTATTTTAATGCAATAAAAATTGAAATTTTAACACTCTTTATAAAGCGCCTCCGCACTCAATTGCGTACAACTTTCAGACGAACGCGAAATTTTGATTACATGCATTATACCTTTATCGAAATAAAGGCGTTTATGATAATAACCTCCTCAGTGCGGCACTGGCCGAATTATCAACCGAAACATACATTTTGGAAATTTGATGACTTACTCACTTGATTCTTAATAAAAAAAAAAAGTTTTAAATTCATTCCGGTTGTCGAATAGTAGGCGTGAACCCTTCCGAATTTTTAAAGTTGAATTGCAATGGCTTGATTGAGTGACAACCAAATCTCGTGAACAACGATTTTTTATCTCTTATTGTTCAGATTCATATGCTCATAAATCTGGTATGCATAAAGTTTAATAAAAATGCACTCACTGTTAAAGCTGTCCTCGAGAACATGCACAAACATGCGTTATAAGTGTATTACTATTCAAACATAACGAGTTTCTTATAAACAAGTTTTATTGCTATGTAAATAAATACCAAAGAAATCACAAATATATATTGATAAATATATACTTTTAAATTTATAATGCTTTGTAATGTATTTACTAGTTACAAATGAATATGTCTTATTTTGTGCTTAATCCAAATTTCGATTTCGTATTATTTGTAGATGTCACGGACAGATCGGCCTTGTAGTAAGAAAATTATTTTTAAAATCAATGACGTTGCTTTGCTTATAAATTTAATGACTTAATACAATGTATATCGACGACTAAATAATCGATACAATACATTTTTTTTTAATAAAATCGATTACATTCAGATCATTGTAATTGATTAAATTTTCTTTGAAAGTTTAATTGATAATGTAGGTGCTGTCCTGAAAGTGTTTCTCGTCAATTTCGACATAAAGTTGGAATCGGGTGTGGCCCAAAAGGCGAGCCCCCTCAGAGAGAAATAAAGCGGAACGCAGCGCACTCAACTCGCCAGATGCAAATAAGAAAGAGTGGACGGTAATGAAAATAATAATAATTATGTGAAATGATCTAAAAGTCCGGTTTGGCGGCCGTTTTCGGTGTAATTATTGGCGGCTATCACTTTTTTGGGCCGGTCGGTACTTTGGTGGTTTTTTATTTCCGATTGTGGAATATATCGGAAACTTTCATGCGTACGTCAAGGTATCACTTATAGTCCATCACTATAATAAACGATGCTCATGCATATGTGAAATCGATAACCTTAGTTCAGGCAGTAAATAATGTTGTTTTGTTTTTCATATACTGCATTTGCTTAAATTATAACATTTCTTCTGCTTTATTCAGTAGGAAGTAGCGTATGGAGCAATACTATCATTAACGAGATGATAGTAAGTTTCACATCGTAGGTATTACATTTTGCATTTTCAAATTTTATTGCACCTAGAAAATACTGGCGAATTAAAAAAATCTTTTTAAAATGCGCCTGTCACATTCAGGCGCATGTGTACATTACACAATTTGCACACTAGTATGGCGCGACCCTGGTGATATAATTCTTTTTTATTGGTCATACTTTATGGAGTATATGGCTACCATGAAGCAACACGTGTGAATCACTTCGGTAAAAAAGTCATGGATGATTGAGATTCTCCACAGGCACCACAGCAGATGACCTACCCAGTCAGTAGCATACTTCCCTGTAAGTAAAACCTAGTGTATTCTTCCCTGTGTCTTTACTGTGTAGGGCAGCATAGTATACGATAGTTTTACATGGCCTGGAGACATTTGACGCATTCCATAAGTTTTTTTGATAATTTAAGCCCCAGTATTTGACACAAGCATCTATCTGTTTTTGAAACCAAAATGTACATATTAATCTAAATCACCTTCAGATATCAAAATTCCATCCCATATACCGCATGCTTGGCAAGTCCAGCGTATTTTAATTTGGGATCTTTTTGCAAACCATTGTAATATATAAACTATAATAATATGATATTTCCAACCAGAACCGTTGAAAAGTATGTACATATTATTGATAAGTCTATCTCTCCAATACTACGTCACATGTGTAAGGAGACAATTACAAAACATTTTGATTTTCATAATAATGCAACAATCAAAATAGCTACTGGAAAAACTCTTTCAAATGTAAAATTTCAATTATTTTCTTTTTACCATGTTCGCTCCCAAAGTAGAGCATATGGATCAACACAGTATAAAGATATCTACTCCAAAACTGGAGAATATTGATCTCCACAATGTGAAGACGTCTTGACAGGTTATTTTTCACAAGAAATGTTTGTCAGAAAATTGCTCAACCCATTGGGTATCCAGTCCTGCATTATGAAAAATCTGACTGATGGGGAATCGAACCCGCATTCTCCGAATTGATAGGCCCGGACGGCTAGCCTTTTCGCTACCAGGAAGACATTTCAGGGATAATTTACTACTAATTACAAAACTTTAGTGCACGCCAATCAAGGTCTTGGGAAGCTGTTCCTGTGACACTTCTGGCACTTTGCCAGGACCTGACGTTTGTTATGCTACGGTATACACCCGCATAACGGGTGTGAATATGTGACGGGTAGTGGAGAAGAAATCAAGTACTATTTATCTAAATTGTATTAATGTTAATTTTAAAACTATGCATGTACTATAAAAATACATTTTGAAATCTACCGTTTCGAACGATTCTCAAACTCACACTACTAAATTACTTTGAGTGTATACATGTAAAAGAATATTGAATAACCCAAGCATGGAAAATATAAGTATATACATATGTACATTCAAATTTTTCATACGTGTATTTCGATAAACCTTTTCAACATTCGACGGAATACATTCCTTGAATACAAAATAGTACCTCAAAATGCAATGTTGCCTTTTTACGTGTTGACTAAAGTTATCAAGGTACCGAATGGTATCAAAATTTATTCAGAAGGGTCCCAGAGCGGAAATACCCCGTGTCTACCGGTAACACATACAAACAGAGAGGGACAAACACACACAAAGTAGCGCTTCCTGTTCTAAATTCAAAATACAAATGGGGCGGGATGAATTTAAGAGGAAGTTGATAAAACCTGAACCTGCGCAACAGGAAACTGATTGTCACTATTTAAGGCACTTATGATTGGTGAGAATTCAGTTGAAATGCTCCAAAATACCTAACAAGATCACACTAATAATTATTGGTAACAAGTTAGTGGTTAATATATTTACCACCAAAAACCAGTTATTTTTATAGTTAGTAAGGCAATATTAAAAAAAATATTCAATTAGTTAATTGCCTAAATTATTTAAAGCTATTTTTTATTGGCCAATTAACGTTTGGTGGTGGTCAAAATATTAACTACTTTACATAATGAGTTTTCTTGAATCGATGAAAGAGTTTTTAAAATAGGTTAGCTCCGTATAACTTAACACTCAAAGTATCCAATTTGACTTTATTTAATGTAATGGTCGAGGGATCAACCATTAACCTGCCGGAAAACGAAAATCGTATTACATATTGCCAATCATGTGCATTGTTGAAGATATAACGTAGGGTAAACTACCCAGTGATTGGCTACCCGCCAGTGATTGATTGGAAAGTAAAACACAAAATGTAGGTATTTTAAATCCTTAATTGTGACTTTTTGTTATTAGATATTGTGATGGATCTAAATAATATACTGTTGCGAATGATATCTAATTTAAAAAAATACAAATAAGGATTGTAAACATCTCAAACACATGACCAATCACTGGGTAGTTCACCCTATGTTGCTATTATAATTAACAAATGAATGTTGGATTATAAATATGAGGTCGGTTCATCTACATTTTTTTTTTGAATTGGTCTATGAATTGCCCTTTTCTGTTGTGTAGAAATATTATTTGAACTGGTATATAATGGAAAGCGCATTCACAATAAAATTGCATTCGTATACAACACAGTAGAATGGGCGTGTTTTTATAATATTAATATAATACCTTGTAATGTAGTTTATGGGAACATATTATAATAAAATATGTTCTTTAAATTATGTCATTAATTCACGCATGAATATATGTTTTGCTTGTCAATCGTTACTCATTTGTATTAAGGAATCAAACTCGTTTAATTTATTTCTGCTATTAAATTAAATACTTGATCCGGATTAAAGTGACTTCACCATATTTAGTAAGTCAAGATTGGCGACACGGTTTGTATTCCTTATATAACATTTTTGCCCATTTTTAAAATATGAAATGCTGATATTTAACCCGTACAAAGCACTCAATTACTTGAATAAATATTTTAAAATAAATACAAATAATTTGTTATCACTAAATGGGCTTAAACATTTTATTTATTTGACCGCAAAAATTACCAGCTCAGTCAGAGACCAGCATATCGCTCATGATAAAGCAATACTTCGTATACCAAACGAAACAAATTTGACTGAAGATGAAAAATGAGTCAATAGCTGCATGATCAGTTCTCTTACCTCCTCGTTGTAGACGAAGTTATACTACTGGATTCCTAAAGGCCACCAAAGTGACTGTATTGAATAGATACGGACGCATAGGCCGAGGCTACGACAGATGCCGCTATGACGACAGCAGCAAAGCGTCGGTAACAAAGATGCGAAATAGTTATAAATAGGTGAGTGAGCAAGTGAGAATGTTCGGTAGCACGGCAACACGTTGTCGTCACCACAACTTTATCACTAGTATTGTAGCGTATAAGGCAGGCGCTACGCTATCAGAGCGACATCAGCAGAGATGCAAAATAGCTATACTTAGCTGAGTGAGAAAGAGATGTCGCGCTGCCGAACTTGCTCTCTTGCGTACTCAACTATTTATATATCTTACGGCGAACGAGAAGGTCTCTTCTCGACAAGACTAGATATTAACAGGGTATAATTAGTTGGAATACGAATCACGCACACTCTAGTGCACGCCAACCGATGTCTTGGAAAGCTGCTCTTGGGACACTTCTGGCACTTATGAAGAGCGCCTCACTTTCGTTACGCCACGGTATACGCCCACATAACGGGTGTGGAAACGTGGCGGGTGGTGGAGGGGAAAGCAAGTTATTTAGGATCTCTGCTGCCGACGTTCTGCTGCCGTTACATTTATCGTAGCTCTGGTCTTATTCGTGTAGATAATCAAAGCTTCTTTTATCAAATTCAAAATAGAATTAGTAATTTTGTCATCTAATTAAATATTATAGTTATTAGACTGAATTAACTGTGAAATAATATTGTATATTGGCGAATTGCATCAGTGTTATTTCTCGTATTTATTTTTATATCCGCAGAGTACAAGTGCAAGCAAACGTCTTTCATCTATACAAGCAAAGAGCACATTTTTATGCCCATTTCATCAATGAATAAAACTGGTATCATTTCTAGTGAAAAGGTCTCTAGAGGAAAAAAACTATTTATACGTCTCTGAATAGAAACAGGTTTGAATATGAGTTGAAGGAACACTCGTAACTTCGACGCCAAGGGGTTTCTGTTTGGTCTGTTGCCTGCAATACGACATCTTACTTTTTTGTCGATTCAATAAACGTTTCTACGTCGGGCTTAATAAATAAAACGATAATCGTAAATAAAACTATGGTTATCGCAGAAAATTTTAATTAAAACTTCAACGAATGAGTTGTCATGTCACATGGTTTGCCTTATCAATGTAACAATACTAACCGCAAAAATAGTATCGTACTGTATGACATGTTACACGAATATGATGACTGTTTTTATGAGACGTGTTTCGTTTACTTTCAAGCGAGAGCACTGAAACTACGGAAGTTACAATTTTTAATACATACATTTGTGCTAAGTAATTAAATTAACGGAAACTCAAAATTTCAGACCCATTAGGAATCCAAACTTGTATTTTAAATTCGAATTAATCAAAAACGTGAATTTTTGAAACGAAAATTAACGTGAAATGTTGACTAAGTTTGTTTTATAAATAAGTTAATGTTTTTACCCGATTTAATATTTTAATTTTAATTTTTATGTTGTTATCACATATTATTAATTCAAAGCATTTAAAACATAGAATAATAATAATAAAGTGAATATATTTGTTATGTACAACACATATTAGAAGAAAATCAATTAAACATAACAAGTAATACAATTTATACATATTGTAGATACATTTAATGTAAAGAGAGAAAAGTAAACAAAGAGAGCTTTTCCAATGAGTTAGACAAAAACAAATTTATAAAACATCACTTGATACTCACTCTCATTCAGTTGGAATATATCAAAAACCGAGGCGATTTCGTTAAACATGACCATTGGCATTACTTATTTATATAATTTTAATATACAATGGTTTCAAATAATTCTAGCGTAGCACAAAACGTAGCATTACTGAGTTTTTAAAATAGAAGTTATGTAAGGTACTTATAACCCGAATAAAAATCAATTATATTCTTGATAATGGTATGAAACAGTTAATTATAACAATACTTCATAGTATCTGGCCGTCGAAAGAATATTGACTGCTGGAGTGAAGAAGTAATTATGGTTTCTATAATACACACCATCACAGCATTATTGTTAACTATTGTGTACTAGTATACACAATGTATAGTAAGTGTATATATCTAGTAAGATAGAACCGATAAGCAATGAATAGGTTCTGGTTATCTTAGCCCTGTGTACTAATATATCTGTCATCGACACATCTAATAATTTGAGCAATGTTGTTTTTTAAATAAAAAACAGTATGCGTAAGAAAAGTAAATACATAGCTTTCTAATAATTGCCACATAAAAAAATGATCGGTCGTATACTTTTGATATCACAATGCTAGAGTGCACAAAAATAATATCACCTGTCCACCTTCTTACGTAAGAAAACAAGTCTCCGAGTGAGTCACTCTTTGCCAAACATTGTCGTTTCTCAGAATCCTGTAATGAAAGCGACAGGGTCATCAAATTAATATAAACTATTTTTATTTTAAAAATATATATTTTATAGCATATTATTAATATTTTCGTTTCTTTGTTTTAGGTGAGTTATTATTCCTAATTCCCAATGATGATCTATGCGGTAAGAAAATTCAATACAATATTTCACTCTATATTGAATACGCCCAGAATTATTTCTGTATTTTCTATGTCATCTAATTTTTGACATACGTTTTTTTTATTAGATACAACTTGTTGATTTTATTCAATATACTGTGCATTTATAATCCAGGTAAATGTTCCTGTCTTTAGAAAAATCACAATTAATATTTAATCTGAATCTAAAATATTTAAAAAAATATTTACAACTAACAGTATTAAAAATCTATGCTATAGTATCTAAATGATTTGTGAAAGAAATAAGAAGCCAGATTTAGAATAAAATGTATAGATATTAGTATATTTTGCATAGAGATATTTAATTTTTTGATTAGCAAGTAAAATTGAAACTTAAATAAATTGTGGTACTTTAAATTTATTTATCAAAAATGTGTTTCTCTGCTAGCGTAAAGTTAGCGTGCGTGCATAGCAATCAGAGGAATGCGGGTTCGATTCTCAACATTGTCGAATTTTAAAAAATCCATAAATGCAAGATTGGATCGAGCAATTATCTGGCAATCAATTCTCGTGGCAAATAATCTGTCAATACGTCCTCATGTAAAGGAGATCCATACAATCCACTTTCGGAGTGGATATCTTCACAGATCCGTATGTTCCACATAACGAGGGGAATATAAAAAAAATAGTTACGAATTTCCAACCTATGTATTATCAACGTTTTGATTTTTTTCTGCAATACAGTGAGTAAACGATTTACTCGATTAAGAAGTATATGAAGACATTTTAGCTCTGTATTTTTTAATACTGAAATATGTTGTCTTATTGATATAATGAATACAGGTGAGACTTTACTGTAGCGTTTAAACTTCTTTTGAAATTATCACAATCGGAAACATTTATGCTCCACAACAATGGCCGATTTTAATGTGATAATAGTATTCCCCGAATCTCCCCTCTTCAAAAGTTACTTATTTCAATAACTCTTTTTGAATACTATATGTATTTATTTTAGATTAAGATATTTGATTTTGTTTCATTTTTGGCAACCCTGCAAGTGCTGCGATTGCGTCACGATACGGTCTTTGAATATTACGGCCTATAGAAAAGTTTGTAGTGTCTTCGTAGGAATGGTTTCGTTTTTTTTGTTTTACATTTTCACAGCGCACGATTCATTGAAGAGTAAGAATGCATTGTGATATTAGTACAACTCTTGCGCAGCAATAAAACAATTCAATTCAAAGATTTCAAACTCGATTGCGAGCAAATATTGTTCACCTTTCATACATCCTCATGGTATATATACTATTCTCATTATGAATACAGATTTCACAAGCGTACGTTTGAATTGTGAATTATTCTTTATTGCAACTTCCTGCTGATTCTTCTTCTCCTTGCGCACTACGACTTTGAAAAATATGTATTCTCCTCCATTGTAACCCGTCGCTTTGAAAATAGTTTATCTACACTCTTATCGTACAGTCCCCCCCCACAGTCAGTCCATTACTTTTCGGTCTGCACCCATATAGTTCACTTTCGTTGAAAAAAATCACCTAAACGATAATAATCATTGGTGTCTTTCCTGCTAAGCGCCACAATAATTTATTTATTAGCTCATCGCGCATTAAATGCAATAGCGTAGTACTATAAAAAATACCATTTTTCAGTTTTGTTGTATGCATGAATAGTCCCAAAATGTGCTGACATTTTTTGTGGCAAAACCAAAGTAGATGTTTTTGTTTGGTGTCATTATTAAACGATGAGATGAAAATATGATAAAGTACCCGAATCAAATAATGTGTAGAAATTGGAAAAAACATATTAGTAATGTAGAATTTTTTTCGGAGAAAAATTACGGCTAATTTTAAATGTCAGCTCATTTTCGGGCACCCTATACTTTTCACTGAGTAATTATTGTTTTATCAATTTATTATCAATCAAATAATGATAACTCCCATTTTAACCTACGATATGTATTGCTTTCTATAAGTGCTATATTCTAAAATACTATCTACCAGCTCCGTCCGCAAATCCTATACATCACGCACAGCGTAGATTTTCTCATATCGAGAAGCGATCTGGTTTTTTTCGACGCGAATCTCTTGGGAATTATGTTAATCGCATGAGACTTAGTTTGCCATGCGCTCAAGTGTGCTGAAGCTAATTATGGATCGGATGTGATCAAGCAATTGTGTGAATAAATCATCAAGATCTCTAAATGACATTGCACAATAAAAAATTAAATATGCCTTCGTGGTTATCAGTTTGGAACCAATATTTACAGCACTATACTATACCACATAATTACTATAAAATCATTTCAATCCAACAGCAGTATTTTATAGGTGCAATCAGCTGTGTTTATCTTGCCAACGAGCTGTTATTAAATTATTTATAAGTCATAACTAAATCATTTTAATTGCAGAGATTTTTTTTCAAACTGTAAACAACACTTTTCAAACTGTGTTAATTTCAGTACGCAGTTTGTCTACAAAAGCACAAACTTTTTTTAATTCCCGCTCTGGTGTTGGAACTCATAGATCTATAAAGTTATCCTCAGAATGCAGAAACTTAAATGGCTTATTGAGATAAACTTCTTGTAAAAGAAATTTAAATAGAATTTTCGTGGTAATATTTTCGATGTATTATATAATGTCTTTTATATAGTATTTTTAATGTAAGTTTTATAACAAATCATACTCTTTCAAAATCACATTCGCTGGTTTAAATATTTTCAGCAGGTGGAATTGATAACATGAAAATATCGATCCAGAGAAAACCGAATTTAATAAAAAAAGATCTCGTAAAAAGACTTATTATTTGTGTTATGTCCGCTCTGGAAGCGAGCATATGAATCTGAACGGTGTGAAGATGACTATTACAGAAATAGATTATATGCGTATCAGCATCGTAAAAACGTACTGGGCATTTTTCATGAATAATTATCGTCAGTCAATTGCTCAATCTACTGGACACCCAGTTGTGCATCTTGTGGATTTTTAGCTGGAAAGAAGTATTACAATGTTCTTTTTTTGTTTTGTGATCTTATGTTAAATGCACAGTTTGAGAAACGTTTGGCTTTGTGATTATGTGTTACTTCACAAATTCAATTAGCATACATTGTAAAATAGTTCGAGAAATATGATTAATTATATCAGATAATAATACATAAGCACAAAGATTTACATGTATGATATGGCGTAATACCGTTATGTCGTGACAAGATGTCATATATTTTTCGCAAATTGGACTCTTACATTATTTGTGCCAGAAAACTATCAGATCCGGTACTGGTAAAACCATTTATCTTTTTAATACCTCTGTATAATTATCGTTATCTTCTATAAATCCTTGGTGTAATGCTAATATTTTCAGAATCCAACATTTAACATCGACAACCGAAATTTCTTTCATTTTAATGGATGTCTGTTTATTAGTCATTAATCATATGCGTACACAATTATAATGCTTTTATTTTAAGGTTTCGTGTTTTGACCACAGTTTCATTGTGATTTTAGCCTTTTAAGGTATAAATATGGAGTTTTACGTTTTTACTTGACTAATTCAAGTCTATTGGAAGTGAGAAGAGGACTAATCAGCAAATAGATTGAGCGACTTACTCTCAATTTATCACCATGAAGGCATTTCGTCTATATAAATCTTCTCAATATCATTAGTCCCATGTTTCACACACGTAGCGGAAAAAGTTACTGAAAACCTGCAACGTAATGAAGATAGTAGCTTCTAATGTTGCTTAAATAAAGCAAGCGGTTGAGGTAGATGGTAGATTGTAGTTGAAGCAGACGTAAAGGCGTATAGCTCCCCATACTTGGTACCGTACCAATAGTTACCATTGTTCGATACTCATCATTTGTAGGTCACAATATGAAGTAACTATTGAGTAACTTATGTAGTGAATATGTAATATGTTGATGTAATCAAATTAATTTTAATCCTCCTTGGTTTTTTTTTGTAAGATATATTCGAAAATTTTAAATGTTTGTGTTGTACAATGATGATTATTAAAACCCACTCCTGTGTAAAATCTAAAATACATACAAACCCGCGCAAAATCATTGTTGTCTCTATTGAATAATTTATTATTTATTTTTTTGCCGTTCATCTTTGGGGAAAAGTCATTAAATCGAAAGAAATAATAGCATTTATATTATATTAGTAAATATATAATATTATGGTATTAACCAGAAGGCTTTTTTTTTTTATTATTATTTTTTAACAAAAACAATATCGACCATTATGGTATTTGCAATCCGTGCAATATTCCATATAATTATTTTTTCCACGCTACTCATCTGTGATATTTACACTGTAGAGCTTTTTTGGCATAGATTGTCTTTAACGGGTATTTCATATTAGTCACTCAATCGACCAGGTATCCAAAAGTTGGATGTATACGAATGGTGTACAAATTTATAGTCGTGACGAACGATGTATTCTTACAGCTGATAAATAATTTCGAATTTGCAGTAAGCGTCCGTAATTGATTGTATTAATCAATTAATAATCTTCTTCCATACCTGCCCAACAAGTGGAGCATATAGGTATCACATGCCGCCTCCGATAATCTTTGTCACTCGCTAGTATTCTTACATCTTCCAGGCTACGCATCTCGTAATTCCGCCGAATACATTCCGTAGATAGTATTTAGCGGCCTTTCAGGACGTCGAAAATCGACTTGAAAAATACGTAGGTCAGGTTGAAACTCTCGTGATGCATCCGCGATATGTGGCCAAGCCAGGTCCTACCAGCTTCACAGTTAAGAATATTTGAAAAAAACATATGAATTATTAACGAATAAGTTAATATCAATTTATTTTAAAAACTATGTTTACAAAATTATCTTAATTTTAAGTGTAAGATGAATAAATATATGCAGGATTATCATTTTGTGTCGTATATAAATTAAATACATTCTGCCGGTTGTATAAATTAATTGCATCTTAGCCATATTATACAGATCCAGTGTGAATTTAGTTAA
>JAGVSQ010004065.1:0-20164 GCA_022683975.1 Rhyacophila evoluta
TTACCACAGTAAAAAAGATCTCAACTTTGTTTTTTCGATTAAAAAATATTTTTGATGCAATTGCTAGATATTTCGATTATTTATATTCGCATTGTCTAAACTACCTATTCCTACCGTGTAAAAAAAAAAACAAAAATCCTCCCGTATAGTTCTATTAATTCATTCAGCCAGAAAAGCATCACCTAATATGCATATAATGCCGTAGCCTCATATAAACTGTCCACTGTGTATACATACTTTAAAAAGTCAAGTTTTGCTGCTAGGACACACTTATTGAATCCATTTTATGTTCGACAAGCTGTAGAATAGGTCTAGGTTCGCAGGTAATCCTTATAAATACTGTTAATTGAATTATGTGATCTATATGGCGATTGTGGAAATAAACATGGGCGTAACCCTCAGTTTTTTCAAAAAAAAAAAAAAAACGATGGTCACACTGTACACTAATATACGTTCCACCAAAAAGATATAAGCTACAAATAATGAATTAGCATCGAAATTTACTTTTCAAGTTTGAAAAAAAAGGCCTGTCGAATTTACGACCAGAAAGAAAGACTTCCACCACACAATTGTATTATTTTTTCTCATAAGAACTCATTACATGTAATACCAGATTTTTTTTACACCATGTTCATTCCCAACGTGGAGCATATGGATCAACTCAGTGTGAAGATATCCACACCCAAAGAGGAGTATACGGATATCCGCAATGTGAAGACGTTTTGACAGATTATTTTTCACGAGAATTGTTTGTCAGACAATAACCCAATAACAATGGGCATCTGGTCTCGCATCTTCGGATTTTTAAATCCGACAGATAGGGAATCGAACCCGCATTCCCCGGATTGCTAGGCACGCACGCTATCAACTACGCTAAGCTGACTTTTACGTCCTTTTACTTTGTCACAGTCCATATATAATAAAACATAATTATAAAGAGAGCTTTTATAAGCAACAATATTTTTTGTATTTTTTAATTTATTGTAAGTTTTATATGATAGGTATAGTATGTAAGATATATATTAGAAGTAAAGTTTATTTAAAAACAATATGTAAATGTATGTAACAAACTTTGATTTTGTAATCATATATTTTTTTATACCGCGCAGTAACTAAGCAAAGTAACTAAGTGCGAGAATGTATTAAGTTCTTATTTTCCAAGAGTAAAAAAAATAAGCTACTCGGAGTACTGCAATATTAGTCTCCAGTGAACAGTAAACACGTTTCGCCTAAAAAAACTTCCTACATTTAAAACATCCCTCCAGTGAAAGTATTTCCGTACCTACGAAAAATGTTGTTTATAGTTAGAGTAATGAGGTATGAAGGATAATTCGATCATTCACTCGAGAAAAGCAAAGTTTTTTTAATAAAAAAAATATGTTTTCAGAGCTCATCTTTCTTGAATTAAGATTCTATTATCCAACATAAAACCTAATGTATTTCACCTAATTTATATTCTCAAAAAGTGAATTAAGATTTACGAAATATCTCCAATTATTCGCGTACTTTTTCTGTCGTCGGATCGCTAAATTGAAATTTGAAATACAATAAGTATATTATTAACTAGAGGCAATTGCGTCCCGAATAAAGCTGATATGTATTTCTCATTCCATAGATATATTGCACGTATATGGAAAAATACGAGCAACAATTCGATGTAAGTACAACTTCATATATTACTCAATTGCTTATTTTAAATACATATTGTCATTGCAGCGCGAACAACTAGCAAAGTAGTTTTAATGCCAATATCGATTATATAATATAAATCGATTGTTTAATATCTCAGAGAACTGATTATTCAATAATCCTATGGTTATCGAACCCTGATATATCGGGCTTTGTTACAATGGCGAAAATTTCCGTATCCGACGAATCCGACATTATGACTGTGTAATATATAAAACATTGTTTTTGATGGGCTGTAAGCTACGGATAACCAACTCTATGGCACATGCGTCTTTTTTGTTTCCAGCATTCAAGTATTATATATGATATTTCTACATAAATTCATAAAAGAGACGCAAAGTCAAATCGAAGGGGTATATTCTGTAAATGCAAATTGTTCATGGCATAGCAATACTTCGTAAGCCACATAGCGCGAGAGATAAAAATAACTTTATAGTAAGTATCATTAAATGAAAATCCGTATCTTTTTAATGTCAACATTAAAAAATAGTATTTAATTTAACAGTAACATCAAATAAACTATGGATTTTGATATAATAATCATAATCGTAATCTCCCCGGTAACGTAGTTGGTAGCATGCGAAACTAGCGATCCGGGGAATGCGGGTTCGATTCCCCAATCTGTCCGATTTTTAAAATCCACAAATGGAGGACTGGATGCCCATTAGGTTTAGCAATTGTCTGACAAACAATTCTCGTGAAAAATCTGTTAAGACGTCTTCACATTGTGGAAATCCATACACTCCACTTTCAGAGAGGATACCTTCACTCTTTATAGATGCATATGCTACACTTTGGGAGCGAACATGGTGTAAAAAAAAATAAAGAATATTTTTTTCATCTTCTGTAAAATTTGTGCTGTGTGCTATAAGAGGTATTGCTTTGTCATGTGCGGTATATAATTATTTTTAATACAATGAAATAATAACAAGTCGTAGGTATAAAATCGAGCATCGGCCATCAGCACTACTTTCATTATTACAATATTTCTCGGAAATGAAGAAAAGCTTCAACAAGGAATATTTTTAAAATAACATTTAAGATTTGAATAAAATATATGTTAGCATTAAATATTATGAGCGAAAGAAAGAATACTTCAAACTCTCTCTATAATTTAATATTCTTTGAAGTTTTTGTGATTAACCATTTTTCAGTAGGTATATTTGTGATTCGACCGATAAAAAGCTTCATTAGTGTTCGTGTCGAAAGATGGCGTCACTGTGTATGTTTATCTCTTGGATGACCCGATTTCATAATAACACAACATGACATTACTTTCTGCACCAATGACCGACATTTTGTTTTTGTTGACAACATTATTATTAGATTTTCGATAAACAACTCACTAATTATATAAAATAAGAGAGAACTAAAATAAGCAAATGAGACATGAGTATTATCACGAAAAACATGGCTTACTTATTTATTACAGTTACATAGGTAAAGATTTTTAAGCTTTTAATGATTCTGTTTTTATATAATGAAACATTACAATACCGTGAATACAGTATGTTTTACAATATTCTACATAAATGTATTTAAATTATTGAAAAAATTAGGTTGTATTCTTTCTGAAAATTAAAGTTTATCTACGATACACATCAAATAATTTAGCCACATTTTGAACAAATATATTCGACTGGGGTTAGTCATCTTCAGTTAATCCTTTTGAAAAGCAATCTCTAATGATAAGTCGTCACATGGTGGAAATTCTTCAGTCAAAAGCTTGATTGTTTTAATTAAAACAACGCCATATGTATAAAAGCTTCAACGTGCCTAAGCTTGTGATAAATTTCTTGATAAAAGAATCGATTCTTACCATATTTAAAAGACAGATCGTAGGAAAATGCATTAAACAATGACACGACATTAAACAATGTCGTCTTTTTAAATTACTTTGAAACATATGTTCTGCGCAGAAGAAACAAGCCGATCGCCATTAAATGACGATTAGACATCATATATATTTTTATTATTGAACAAAATATATTGAAAAACGAGGAACATCTATGTTAATGTATATAGATATAATTATATAAAAAAATATTGATAGTTCAGACATCGACGAGTGAGCGTCGACGCAACATTGAAAAAGAAATCGTTATGAAAGGTGTTCGACCTCAGCGTGGCTAACTTTAAATACAAATAATACGTAGGTAAGTTCTTATTTACCTAGCGTGCGAAAGGCCGCTGACTGGAATAATTTATATGCTAATTGAATTCCAAATTTACTATTCGCAAACGAACCCATTCGGCGCGTCGCAGAGTGTTTTTTAGCAATGTCAACGCCACCCCAAACTTGTATGCATTTTTTTCTGAAATTAAATACCTGCATCTGGAATGAAATATAGGACGTGGGAGAAAAAGTAGGCCAAGGATTTGCTGGCTTTATGCAGTTGTCGACGACTGTCATGTATTTGGCGTGCCGAATTTGAAAACAATTACACTGAATAGGGATGGGTGAATGCAATATGTTCGAATTCAGGATCTCACTCGAATTATCTTCGATATCGCTTACGATAATCCAGAATCAAATAAATCAGCGTTTTCATAACAATTTGCATACTTTAAAAAAATAATTTCGTCTTTGGCGGAAAGCAAATTATTATATTGAAATAATAACATAGTGTTTTATACTTTTCTACGAATTTAAAATTTACATATCAAGACCGGTTTCGTTAGTTAGCTTGAAATTGTCTTAGTCTACAAGACTAGACAGAGGACATTGCACTGAGACAACACAATAGTTGTGGACATTAGTCATCCAATGGTGCCCAAAGGTAACAAAATGAATCGAAGCAATGGTTAATTTCTAATGAAGTAAGTATATTATGATACTAAAGTAGTGAAGCCAATTAGACAAGGTTTTTAAACTTTAAACGAATCACATGCGTTGATTGAATGGCTGAGAATCGATTGTCATGAAGATAAGTGGGAACACTGTGGAAATACACTAACTAACCTCGAAGCTGACAAGGTTGTAAGAAAACTAAAAAATCATTTGTATTTTACGAGTCAAATATATTATGCTAAGCGGCATGTTGACTGTAGACTGTGTTGAGCCAATCGCATGATGTAATTCCAAACAATATGGACAATATTTTATTTTATCCACGATCAGATTGGACAATCCGAATTTATCATTTTTTGAGTCCGAGTCTTGGTTGAATTGAGTTGAGACTGGAGGCGTTTTGTGCGCGTCGGTACTCGCTGATAGTAAAAAAAATATAGGCGAACGAAAAAAATAAATATAAAGAATAGTAGTTTGTGTGGGCGTACCACTGCAACGGTCAGAAGTCTTCTATGGAAGGAGGACGTGCATGTATTATGAATGTGCCGTTGGGTGTATTAGTGAACAAGTTTTCTTTGGCAAGTCAAGTTTTTTCGATCGCCAAGCTATTCACACACTGTGAAAAGATTTCTTATAGGTAAGTGCTGACTATACGGAACTGTTTTATTGATTAATTTCGTGATAATGAAATTATTATAATGAACCTAAAATTTATTCAAATATTATGCATTACACAGGTCAAAATAAATCCCATTTTATATTGTAAGCGTTCAATATGTTAATACACTTCCAACGAATAATTATTCACGACACGAATATAGACTTACTTTAGTAGTACAACGTGTGTTTCAAATCAAAGCTAAACAAATTTTTACAAAAAAGGAAAGTCCAAATAATTTATTTCAAGCAAAAGTAGTCACAACAAATTGGCATATACATGTTACATTATTTAAAATATTTTGCTGATAGCAAAGTTTATCATTTCCATTTGCTACATCAATTCCAACAAAAGTTGATTGATTACTATAATCAGCATTACTTTTATCAATAAAACATAATTATTTCATTGAAATATAATCATTATAGTAAAAAACTCTGACAAACGTATAAATCGAAACTATACGAGGACTGAAGAAATAAGTACACCAATACACCAAATGCCGCTTGTATTAGTTGGATGAAAAAAACGAATTTCTTTGTATTTTTTTAACAAGTTTTTAAGCTTCCCAGTAAGTAATTATGCAAAACGTCTTTTGAGATATACTGCGCGACGAGACCATACTTTTCGACGTAAAACAGGCATCGTTAAAATTAATTATATTTAAAAGATATAATTTTTGATATCTTGGATAATTTCTTACTAACCTGCTTTTTATTTAATACCACTTCAAAATAACTATATGGTGTATAAGTTAGTGCTAAGGAATGGTGATATTATGGTATTTACCACAAAAATATTTCTAGAATTAATACAGATATTTGTTGTCGGTGAAATATAATTTAGGCGTAAGAAAAAAATAAATCTTTAATATCGACGAAATTTAATCCATTATATAAATTTATATTTAAAAAATCTAAGCTGTGCAGGTAAAGAAGATACGTTTTCATTGAGCCTTTAAAATACCTGATATTTCAAATGATTTTTTTTTTTAAAGAATTCTCGATGATCTTTTGAAAATTAATCACTCAGCATTCAGGAATCGAGCTACACCGGTATGTAATCGTACAAACACACACTATCGTGATTATTGTGATGTTTCACTGACCTCAATAATCAATGTTTATAGCGGTCTTCAATTTTTAAAACAATCCATTAAGCGTAGGTTGACACAGGAGAAAAAACGTATACACTTTTACACTAAAATATTATCCGACCTAAATAGAATGCGGGATGGTCGGATAACCGAGAGTGACAGATGATGCGAAACTGCCGGAAACACGTTATTAAGTGCCGTATAACAAAATTAAACTGACAAAATGTTGTTTTATTACTCTAAAATATGTGTGTAATAAAACATAAGAAAGTGTAATTTTACTTAACCTCACACCGAAAGTCGACGTATTCTGAAACATTTAATACTATTTAGAAGTATTTATTTATTAACATTAACCCCTAACTCCTACAATGCAAAATTTTGAAACCGCAGCGAAAAAGTTACTACGAAGACCTATTAATTCATACCTATTTTTATTTAATGAATAAACTCTTTACTATTAAACATATTAGCCTGCACACAAAAGCTTGACACAGCATTCCTCACTGGTATGACAAACAATATATCGCTGTTTAGCAATCAAAAGGTTAAAAAATTATCGGGTACTGGAATTGTACTTACACATTGATAATTGGTTGGATAATTTGATATAAGCATGTATTAGGCTTGATAAGCTTGAGTAATATACATCTTATATATTATTAATAATGTAGTAATTGTGGTACGTACATTATTTACATACATATTAATAAGTGAAATGCAAGACAGTACCATTAATGTTGGCTTAACAACCCGAGAAAGTTCAAGGCCTGGTCAAGTGAGAATATTCATCCTTGGAAACTATCCTCCTATTACAAATAACGAGCGCGACCGCATCTCTGGTTACCCCGTATCTAGCAATATTGAGGTCTCCTGACGATAAGTCGCCCATTCAGTGTAATTAAAGATACGCCCTTCAAATCTTTGGAGACTATATTTTTCAACCTAATATTATCGAGCATATATATTGCTACAGTAGGACAAATCTTAGTTTAAGGAATATAGCTGTTAAGTGGTTTAGATAACTTAATATTGCATACAGTAGTATTTTTTGTATTATTTTAGCAAAAACAATATTATTTAATGGGAGATTTAACAATGAACCATTTTTTTGTCGTACTGTTGCATTAGTAATACACTCAATTTTCTTTTTGCACGGAATTGAAATAACACTGTCCCAGAAAGAAGAACCGATAATTTTTTTCAACCTTTAAAACACGTTTCTTTAGATTATGCAACTGATATATTGATCTATAGTATAAACATATTTTAATTCGGAACTATCATTATGTATTTAAGTAATTTTGAATATTTTTTTTTATATTTACTCAAATAATTGCTACACCAAAAATTGTTTTTTTTTGTCATTGTTAGATATTTCAAAGTTCGTTCGCACGAGGCTATAAAAAAAAATGCGCGGGAAAACGAATGACACGCAAAGTTTTCAAAATAAACATAATTACATAATGGTGCTTCTAGTGTTATTACTTTTCGAAGGAATTCATTTTCTAGTTTTATAAACGCTCATAATTACTAAGCTTCTATAAAATTGTAAAAATATTGATTGTATGACATAATGTGAATAAAAAATTGAAAAGATGTGAGCGCCTGTAAATATTATATGGATAATACATTATGTAAGCTCTGCATACTATTTAATAGTACATTGTGCTATATTGTATTAATATATATTTATTTATTCACGAATCATGGTCAATTACCTTTCATAGTTGAAAATGTTTCAATCCATAAAATATACATCAGTCACACAAATATAAAATTTGCGTTAAAAATAAGAAATTACGAAGTATGAATTTCTATATAATGGCTTTCCACTAGCAATTAATAATATATTATAATTCGATAGAGGTATCCATTTTTTCAGAATTTATATGCTAATGGTCATTTGAATACAGAGAGAAATTTTGGGTGCCGATATATTCCATCGGAGTGAGGAGAGTTTACTACAAATTGTTTACGAAAACTAATAACCTTAAAAACGGGGCTTTAAATAACTATAACACAGTTCTTTTTTAGGAAGCTTATTTCGAATAGTTTGAATCTTTTGGAGGTAAATATACGAGAAAAAAATATGTAAGTAATAAAATATTATTATATTTACTCGTAGAAGCAAATATGAGTGTAAAAAATGTCTCAAAAATGCTTATAATATGCGTATGCTTTTTAAAATATATCTTATCAATTTGACCTGAAGATATTATATATTTAAATCTCTACATCACAAAAAAAAACAATTTCAAATATTTGATAAATTTAATTAATTACAATTCAGGCGCCATACGTCAATAATGAAAGCATGTACGTACGTATTATTGTACTAAGCTACATTTTTAAACTATGTACATCCGCTCCGAATGTGGAGTATATGGATGTCTACAACGTGCTTACAAAGGCTAATCTTGACAGATTGGTTGTGAAACGGATTACTTATCGGACGACCACTCAACTGATTGAGAATCTGTATCGTGCATTTTTACGTTATATCTTACAGGAGTTAAACTCGCGAAATTCTAAGCCGAGCATTTCACAAATCCTATTATCAAATTAGGCAGAGAAGCAACATACGTAAGTAGGTATTTTATTGATTAATACATGGATTTACTAATATAAATCGTCCACAAACTAAACACAATAGTGAATACTTATGAAACTAGCAAAACATCAAACACAAAAAGGATGTTTTCTAATATATTTATTGATATAAGTTATAAGTAAATAATAAATAGACGCGGCGTATTTACTGGAAAAAATATTTAATTTTCCACAATACTTATTATTCATTTGATAAGCGCTTATGATTGTGTCCTCGCAAGGAATGTCTTTGGATGTTATATTTTATAAAAAAAAAACCAAGTGCACTGAACGTACGTCAAAGAAGACCGAGTTCCAGTTTAAAATGATATCTGAAACTAGCTCACTCGTGATAGACCGCATCGGTTTGATAAGCTTAACCACAAAATAAACAAGACTGCAACGAACTGCAGCCAATTGACTGATAACAAAACGGTGTCATTCACTTGACTTTGAAAAAATAAAACTAACATAAAATTCTTATTATCTGGGATCAAATTATCCATTTGGATAAATCAATGTTTTTCCTGGTGCATTTTTTTGTCACAAAAAGGTTGTATGTATCTAAATTTTTAACTTACATTTTAAAACTAGAAATAAGGACCTAAACTTTACCCAAGCTCTAAATTATATTAATTAACTATCACAAGTACTGATGTTATGATACGTGAAATATCGATTGTATTTATGTCGACAGTTTGAACTATCGAGTTTCAAAATTTTTGTAAGACTGAGGGCAGCATAATGGAGACTAGAATGTTTGAACACACTTCTTTGCAGTTATCTAAATAAATACTATTATATAATACATTAAGACCGATAATGTTGTAATAGTGCAACCATTCTTAAGTATGCTTAGTTACTGCGTATGATCAATGCTCCATTGAACTTTAAAAAATACAAGCTCAAAATTTGCAGTGACAAAATCACTACGAGTTTAAAAAAATATTACTATGTTATCTTGAAACACTGGAATAAAAATTGCAGCCGCCAGCTATATCTGAAAATATTATAAAATAAATTATTCATTCATTAGTGTTCCTTAGACTGTAAAATGAAATGAACATTGGAAATTTTATAATAGGCCCTTAATATCGGATCACGAAACCGCGAGTAAGTTTTACGTTGTTAAATTGCAAACTGTTGATCACACATGTGCAAATAAAATTAATTTAGGAAGGTTCTGAATTTATTTCTTCTTTATTAATAAATTCTTCTAATATAGGTACTTATGGCTGTTTTTCTCCGGTTTGGCAATAATAATAAACTGCAAAAGGTCCCATCGAAAAAGTCTGGACATCATGAAAATTTGCCAGAAAATCTGTGGGTCTTTAAACGAGACATTCGTGTATTAGAAATAATTGATAATACAATCCAACAAAAACTCAACAGCAAAAAAAACAACTATATTAACTTGCCTAATTTATGTATATAAATATTGTTTTTTTTTTCGTTGGAAAGTATGAATAGTTACCGTAGTATTTATAATGTATAATAATTGGGTTAGGGAAGAGCAAGACTTTAGTATCCGCAATGCTTGCGGTTAGCTATTGTTTTTTGTCGTGAATTACTTACTAACTTGACTAGTAATCATTTCGTCAAACACCTTCGCACAGTAAGCAAATGAATACGCCACAGTAATCAAATTAACATAATTATTACCTACTGGAAGACGGAAAGTGTAATCGCTTCTAAAAGCAAACAATTATTTATATAATAACAAATATGGCGTTATATACAACGTTTAAAAAGATGGTCTTTCACTTATTATAAAAATCTTTATAATAATATGTGAAATATTCACATCATGAAGATCAATGATTTTCACCATTGAAGTGACGACGAGTAAAAAAACAAATAGCGAACATTAGCAAATGGGAATGTGTAAAATTAAAAGTATTTAAACAAACTATTGTTTAGTCTTAGCAGTGATTTTTAATTAAATCATATGGAAAATTATAGGGGACACTGTCGTGTGATCATGCGCACCAACCATCCGGAGGACTCACCCCCGCTTATTTGGCTCTTTGTAATATATATATTATAGAAAACTTATAACGAATGAACAATGAACTTGGACTGGGGAAAGAGGGGGACTAATTTTAAATAAAATCTCTTCGTTTCTACATGAACTTTAATGATTTTTCGTGGCTTTCGTTGAAGATCTAAATATATGCTAAGGAACTTCAGATGTAAGCCAGAGGCGTGAAAAAAACACAATAAATAATTATATAGAATTAACGGAACGTTTAAAAGCATAAATTATGTGTGTTGTATTATAATGGTAGAAGTAAGTTGGGGTACGTACTCCCCGTTTAACTTGTTTATCGCAGCACGAGTATGCAAATTCAAGAAATGTGGGCGGGACTACATCAAAATTGTTTTTCTCAAAGACAACACTGAAAACAGGATCTTTTCAATACAAAAAAAATACCGCCAAAATCGGTAGTCTATCCATACAGGTGTTTGAATGTAGTTAATTTTTATAGCTTAGATTTAGAAAATATATCGAAGACAGTAGAAATCGGTCCACGGCATACGAAATCACGAATCCTAAGTAAAAAATCCAACAGTTTTTGCAGAAAAAACGATTTAAATAAAACTTTTTTCTCAATGTAATTCGCGTGAATGTAATAAATAAGAGTGAAACATTATTTATTTTTCCAATTGCCTATTTTTTACTAAACTATCAATTTTATTGATAATCTAGTGGTAATTTATTTTAACAACTATTTAAGATTTAATTTTGTAAATTCAAGTGGGATTTAAAAATTAATAACGTAATTGGATAAATGGTTTGTTTTATTTAGATGTTAATTACATTTTAATGGGCTAGGGTAGGTTTCACATTATTTGTTAGTACGTATTATACTTGGACATCGTTTATGTATCGTACACTGGTAAACAAATGAGGAGTAAGAATCCTGCATGGATACATATAAATAAGTTTTTTTCATTAATAATTTACATTAAAATAAACAAAGTAAGAGACCACAGCGCCGAAAAAGAATTTTGCTGACGGGCTATATAATACATACGTATTACTAAGTGAAATACCTTCATGTGGATCTATGGTTAAAAAAGTGGTCAGACATTTTATTTTCTCACAGAAACGAAAATTGATCTTTTTGGTGGGTAGAACGTATTACAAACCTACCTATACACTGTAATTGTAAGCATGTAAGGCATTGTTCATTGCCAACCTACATTACACAGTTGGTGGTATCTATAATTTCCCTTTTTGTAAGATTTACAACCTTGCTTTCCTAAGGCATTAGGTGGCAGTTTCATAGCGATGTTTTTTTCTGAAATATTTTATACAGTATTATCAGCTTGATTGTCCACATTACTATTTAACCCCAATGATGGAACGAGACCCCATTTCGAAGGCAAGCATTTATATTTCAATTTTAAATGTCGAAATTCACAATTAATAATTTGAGATGACAGCAATATGATTTACAAATTACTCGTCTTAACCCATTGGTTGCTGTGATATTTTTTAGAGTCGTGGCGCGAAATGCTACAATTTAAAAATACATGTTTACACTTACTACCTTCCTCATTCACTGCTCGTGACATCCACTCTCTGTGCTGCAGATTAAAACTATTTTGTGGTATTTTTCAGGATTCCTTATCACCTGACAATCGCTTTCCTTCTCACAAACTCATTCGAGCATTACTGATAATCTTTCAGAACGCCGAACTTCGAACTGTTAGAAGAAGAAGAGGTAGTAGATAGAGTTGAAACTCTAGAAGGCATATACAACGCGCATCCTAATTAGTTCGCTATTCGAATCGCCGTATAACATTTTACTCAACGAGTTTATTGCGAGGTAAAAGCACACATTTATCTACCCAGTTAAGTATTGGCTTTGGGGGTAATCAGCAGATCACACCAGTACTAAAATAATACACATGATGATGTTATAAGATTAGTTTGGTAACACATATTTAGCACTAAAGAAACAGTGTTGCGGAAAGCTGAAAGCCTGAAAGATACAGTAAAATTATTACATGTACAATTTCAATTTAATATATGGGCTTAATCATTGCCAATACATATACGGTAATAACACGGATAAGTAAAGTATGTAATAGGGAAAAGAGAAAAAAGTATTTGTCTATGGTACAATTAGTTTGTATTAGCCTTAGGATATGTAATTTTGCGAAAATAGTAAAGATGTAAATATGATGTAGCATATAAAGTATGTATTTATTTGCATTATCGAAATGCCCGCAGACGAAAACGCCAATGGTAGTTCGCGGACGAGTATTTGCGACAATAGAACCAATTAGCATCAAATAAACATAAAAAATATTTAACATGCGACAGAAGGTCAGTCATTTTTCATCCGGCAAAAATATTTTCGTAATTGTATTTATTACTAAATTACATGTGCTTATTATTAATTATTAGGTATTTGCTTCTTCGCTGACAACTATGTACCTGATTAACAACAATGGCCGCATTATATTTGTCTAGTAATTGTTTTTAGATTGTATTGAAATAATATTTTTATATGCTATTTTGTTTTCACACTATAATAATTATAAGAATTGTTGCAACACTGAAAATTGTATTGATAGACAAAACCGGTCTTGATAAAAAAGTGGAAATATCTTGTTAAATTGTGGTAATATTTAAATATTATATAGCGACTTGACGTCAAGATGTATAAATAGACAATAATTTTAGTTTTCATTCGAAAGACTATACGCTGTAATCTCTAAGTCATTTAACATCCAATATGAATGCAAGCTGCTCTATTGGTTTAGTCTTGTGGCATTTCTTTTGCATTATATCTTAAAACTTAACCACATTCTTCATGTAAAGAAATTACAAATGAAATGATGATGGAAATTTTTATTCAGTACTTATTTATTTCAAATGAACATTGCAATACAAAGCCTAGAGCTCTGAAGTCTTATGCTAAGTCTCCTAGCTGAATTGAATGTAATAAAATCTGATGAGGATCAAGGAATCTTTATTTGTTAGAGCTCTATTTTATCAACCGGCACGTTATAGAATCCTTTCAGTGTGAAGTGGAGTTTTGGGTGTTAAAACCGATATGAAAACCTCTATTAGAAATGCATTTCGTTCACAAAGAAGGCATTTACAAAGAAAGACTACGTAATTAGAAGATGCACAAAAATACACGTAAATATTTAGTGGTTATTAGATAATATAACAAATTTGAATAATTTCTGAGGGTTAAAAAAATGATTTAAATTGTTAGAAATATACATTACAATATTTGTCGCCCAACTTAATGAGTGGATACTTAGTTGTGATTTGGTATGAATCCTGAATGCTGAAGTGATAGGCTTAAAAAATGTCCAGATAAATATTTATAAGGGCCAAAGCATCTCCTTTGATAAAAAAATGTAGTTCACTTTTTACAGTATCACATACGTTCGGATTTAATTTTTTTGCAAGTCTGTCCGTCGTTTTATAAAGCAAATATTTCTTTCATACACATTTATTAACAATATTATAATCACATATCTACTTTTCAATGAAGGCACGATGTATGTGGCCCCGTGCATGCTGTTGATGCAGCCACCTTTATATTTATATATTGGACGATTTTACCACTTGAATAAACAATATAAGACTGGCTTTATGCAGCGATTGTTGGAAAAATGTGCCTTGTATATTTTTAATTACAATTCACGACTTATTATGTCACATCATTTACAAGACGTACCAGCGTTAGATCCTGTATCCTATATTTGCCACATAATTAATTATGTTTACTGAAGCTATTTGATGTATTGAAATAACTCATGTTTAACTCGTGTTATAAATACACTTTTTCCATCAAAACTTCTGATCGCAGACCGGTTTCACGGACCGACGTCGTTTGGTATTTATATATAAATCTAAAATATACGAAGAATATTATTCAAAATATGTTGAATATTGATATCACAGTATCACACATTTATTACTGTTTATATACTATTAAAATAACGTAGTCCTGGAAATGTAATGTACGTTGGCCATAATGTATATTGTAGATAGGTGCATTTGTGTTCTATTTTTAATCGTCACGTTATGTATTTCCATACAATATTGTACGCAGAGGCATGCGTGGAGTATTTTTGTAATATAATTCTCTCGCCACATACATACACAGAAGTAGGACAGGCGATAGCGACTCTGCCGAGCTGGAACTACACAGCGAGTAAATATATTATACCGAGTAATATATCAACGGACGTAAAAAGAAAACTGTCCGAGTCTACGTGAATGTACAGCGAAAAGAAGTTACCTTTTAACGTTTCCCGTAGAAACAACTCGGCTACGTCCAAAAATAATGTGTGTAAAATCCAAAATCGCCGGTACAGTGCCCCCCGTCACACAACAACAATAACACTGGTCAAAATATAACCAAACACAGGATTATATTTTAGAAATCACACCAGCGTCGACTTTTACTACGTCGAGCGAAGATCACTGTATTTAATCATACGAAAACGTATGCCGAATAAAAAAAACAACTGACACCAATACGAAATAATTCATTCACTCCGATAATAAGACGAATAACATCACGCTATTTCTTACAAAAATGTAACATTCTCGGCTGAATTTCCACGCCTGCTATTAATTATCACTGTTATCGATCAATAACCGACAATTATTACACATCGGGGTCGAAGATGTCAATGGAAAGCAGTGCATTTGATGCAAAATGCACTTGTTATTTTTTACGAGCACAGCGTCACCGAGCTGACGTCCTCACGCGCTGGCGGCGAGAAGGTAACTGAGTTATTCGACGTCGGAGGGCGCTACTTGCCACTCGTAATAACACTTGCACAATTTCACACACTCGCAAACGGGCGCTGCGCGCGCACAACACCAATACGGACGAAAATATTTTAGACTCGACCCAAATGGTACGTTGCCATAAATATTTTTTTTATTTTTTATCAAGATGATAACGAATTCGTTATTGTGTATATTTTTTATTCAGTCTCTTCAGTGATACGTTGTAACTCATATCATCACGGTTCCTGATAGTGGAATTTCCATTCCGTACTATTTAATACAGCTTGAAAATCTCAGAATTAATATACTCGTATAGATGCAAATTTGTAAAAAATATTTTACGACATAATTTTCAAATACATATTTAATCGTGCATAAAAATCAAGAGTCCGATATAGATAGTGTTGTATTAAAAAAAAAAACAATCCTATGTATACGATTCCGACTACGAACCGTAGTTTAAATACTTCTGCTTGTTCTATATTTTCTCTCTTTATAAAAATTTGAATCCTTTGATTGGATATCGTCACCACCGTATGACCATCCAAACATGATATAAACTGAAATTCTTCAGTACTTGATAATTAATTTCCACAGCCGTACCACCGTCACAATTCTACACGTGGGTATATTGTTTTAATATTTAAAATATAAATTCCTGACACCGCTTACTTTTGTAAAAGTTTCTAGAAAAACCATGTTTTCAGTATCTCTTTTTTTATAAATTATAATATTAAAAGTTATTGTACAAAGGGTCATTACAATGTATTATCAATTTCAGTCATCGATTTTAAACTTTGTTTTCTACCTCTTTAAATCTCGAGAATTTTATTTTCTTAATTTTCTCGAGAAATCTCGAAAAAATCGAGAATTTCCAAATATTTTATAGAAATATCGTTCATCAATTTTTGGTAATTTTGAATTAAATACTGGGCTTTACTATGTGATATTCTCAAGATTCTCATAAACAATTTCTCGAGAAAAAAAAATATTTCAAATTTTTCGAGAATTACAATCTCTAGCTTGAATAGATTTAAAAAAATTTGGTGCTGAAACTATAGAGGACTGAAGATATTTGATATGTGATTTATAAATATAGAATGACGATAGAATGGATGAGGCATTTGTATACAAAATATATCAGCATTCCATAAGAAATGCACACTTATTCATAAATAAAATATAAAATACACATAAAAATAAAAGCTAAGGAAAACATCTTAACCCCCAAAACGTAGCAAGATTATGGCCACAAATTTACGATGACCACGATTCCTAATTGCAAATAACTGTCACAATTAATGGGAATTACCAAAGCAAATGCTTTGCGGGGGAAAAATACCTTTTATTATTATCGGCTCCTTTTATATACTTAAGAAATCTTTTGATTTTTTCGCAGCCACTTGAGACAATATTTTCAGATCATTATTTTTCACTAGAGGACTGGTCGAAGCAGGATACCATTTATTCTCATTATAATGCGTAGCTTTTATAAACTTTCTTTTTACTATTAAATGAACCAAAATTTTAGACATAGGTTATATTTTACAGTATTATTGTACTTAATGGAATAATTTCAAGTTAATTCAATTCGAAATGTTTATCGTGATCATTGGTGAGAATCAGGCGCTTTATGGAATCAAATTTAAAAAGGACAGATAGAAATATAAAATTTAATGGATTTTAGTCGTTAAATTTGACGCACTTAATTTTATAAACTTTTGCCTAAATATCTGATTTAAGGCTAACTTTAACTCTTTAACTGCCCGTCGCAATGTAAATGACCATGCCCTGTACGCCAGAGATTTTTGAGATATTAAAACATGCAAAGAAAATAATTTGATTTGCAAAATTTGAGACTCAGATGTTTGGTGTAACCTCGCATCATATGCGTCATGCGTATGCATTAATGAGTTAATGAGTTTATGTCGAAACCATTTTTCAGATCTAGAATATTGTATGTTTAGTAAGAGAAATCGTCCCGACTCATGGGTGCGTCGTTGGCGTACATGGCACGTCATCGACCGACTCACCGGTGAGTCGTTGGCGTGTATAAGTTAAATCACCGTTGGCAATTGAATCAGTTAATTTAGCTACTAAGTCTGAGACTAAATATCCAATTTCCAGAAATCGAGTTACTATCGAATAGGATTTGTTATTATTCCATTGAAAATTGACATCATAGTCAATCACAATCCAATCATTCGTTTGCTTTCATTATTAGCACAAATGCGTGCGTATACCATGACACAACGAAAGTTAAACGTCCTTCAAATTGCCAGAAGTCTATCTATATACCATCTATTCCAGAACCGCTTCGCAAAATTTGATTCCTGTTCTTACGTAACTATTTTTACAATGTTTTGAAAATATTTTTGAAGGACTTAGAATTTGTTAAAGCGTTTATTAATACAACGAAAGGGGTGTTTTGTCTACATTGTTGAGAATGAATACCGAATTTAGAAGTCTCGTTAGTGGCCTAAAAATGATTACGAATAGCTATTAAAAACAGTTTTATCTGTTAAAAATATCCTAACAGTTAGTGCTGTTAGGCTGTAAAAAGTGGATTTAAAAAACATATTTACCCGTGTAAGTTACTATCTATCGGGGGTAAAGTTAAAACTTGCTTATCAGTCCATTATCAACGACTCAAGTGCAACTTCGAAAGGAAATCCAAATTCGTCGAAATGTCATTTATTTGCCATTCTCGGTACTATTTACAATCACTGCTCTACAGCAGACAGGAATAATAATTTAAGAAAATATTAAAAATAATAATATTCTTTCACTGTTATAAAAACTTTGATGCAAATGAAAGATCGTTGCAGAGAATTCATACGCTATAAATGTTTCATAATGCTTATAATAATAAAAACGTACAATCTCGTTGCGGTAAGTCGTATCATAACAGGATGGGAAAGTCGACGCCGACCGACGTCTGTCCGCCATTTGCGAAGCTTCAATGGCGTCGGTGGAGAAAAAAAACAATCCTTTCGTTGACGCTCGGCGGCGTCCGGTCGTGCAATGACATTTTAAATGTTTTTTTTTAATGAAATTAATAAACTCTCCAGATGGAAAATAGTTTTTGCGATTTTATGTTTTTTTTCATTTTAAAGGACTTAACCACGTACGTCAATATATTTGAGAGCTGTATTTCAAAGGAAACTTTTTCATTTTGCCAACATTTCAAATAGAACAGTTTGAATAATTATTTGTTGTATAAGTGGACCATATATTATAACATTTTTTTTTGTCAATACGTTTGAAATCGATTTTTTTTACTGGTTTACATTCCATATCGTTATTTTATAATAAAAAAACCTATTCAAAATATAAAATAAGTCCACTTTGGAAATATACTCCTCATTTTATAATAATTATTATTATTATATAGTATACTCAATTTATAATCTTTCAACAGAATTATTATAAATATTTTTTTGACTATGAATTTCTAAATTATTTTAAGTTATTACCTTCATACGTAAATATAACATTAAAAATTATAATACGGAATGCCACACATTATATCGTGCGATTTTATTTATCATAAATAGTTTGGAAATCATTTAATTACTATTCAAGATGTATCGGTTTGATATGTGTATTATATAATTGTATACATGATAGAATTAAATCAGATTAATATAGAAGAATACGAACCACTTACATACATATAAGAGACCTATTATCAACGAGCAATTTATTTACTTGTATAATATCCGTTATCACAATAAACACATGCTAATTCAGTGTTTTATTTCTTTATATTCTGTAATAAAACATTTATTGATTTCCCACACAAATATTTTATATTGTGTATTATGTTAACGTTTTTTATCAAGAGAATTATAGAGAAAATAAGCATAGTTTAATTAGGCTATGCTTAGCATAAGCATTAAAACCAAAATAAACATTAAATCAAATATGCATTTATCTTTGTCTACGTGTAAAGTTGTATTGAGTTTCAACCTATAAACTTATTATAATTTACCAAGGTTAGGTAAATAATGAAATTAATTAGATATGTTTAATTATTATATATTAGAATAATATATTGAAGAAGAATTTATTTACTAATGGGAGATTGTAAAAATACTTCACGGGACTATAATTAGCAAAATGTTTGCGGTACTCTTCCGACAGTCATCAGAATCATTTTATTTACTTTAAAGCACAAAATAAAAGAAAACCAAATACCTCCTGGGTACAATTCAAAAATAAAGAGTCGTGTGTAAGCCATGACCATGAAAACCAGACACTGAAATTCCGAAGTCAGATTATTTTTGAAAAAAATACCAACTAAAGACCCGTCTCAACAAATTTCAGACAAGAGGGCGCACAGTGTCTTTGGGAGCAATAACAATCTAAAATACATTCAATATTGTTTGAAATGTTTTTATTTCGAAACGTATTATAATTTCTAACTCGAATGCTACTTTAGTCGTGAAAATACATCAATCATATGTGCATTATACCAATTTATTTGATTATATACTAAACATTAATTAATTAATATTTTCGACTGATGGTGCTTGATGGAAATTGATTTTAAAATCT
>JAGVSQ010004066.1:0-20164 GCA_022683975.1 Rhyacophila evoluta
GAATTTAAAATCAATTTCCATCAAGCACCATCAGTCGAAAATATCAATATGATATTATTTTGATATTTAAGAAAAACCAATACGGTGAGTTGGAAGTCATTTACCTTGTCTGTCGCAAATTTCACAGGCTATCCTTTTTTCAAACTTGAAAACCAAATTAAGATACATATTCGGCATTTCCAGCCCACATCGTTTGGATAGAACGTGCATTAAGTTATATGCATTGTGATTATCGCATAAAAGCTCCTTTGAAAAAATTGAGGGTTTTGTTCTTTTTCCTTTCCATGGTAGACGTGTAAAGTTCGTTTTTGAGTTATTCGCTACATTACACGAAATGTCATATAATTATAAACTATTCCGCGTATAGTATTATTTATTTATTTGATTAAATGCACATCTGTATTAAGATCTTAAGACCTCGTCTGTATTTAAATATATATATATATCATTTATAATATTATATTATTGAATTATATTTCGTAATTATTATCATTATGTCTATTGATATAAATATTCGAAGACGTCATATTAGATTATGTCATCTTGAGTGAATGCTATTATAATTTTATGTATTTTGTAAATATCGATATGCATCTACAGATGATCTATGTTACACTTTGCAGATCTGAAAGTTGAATGTAGAACTGATTATTAAATTTGTAGAGGCACTGAAGAGGTGTGCTGACTTATTAACTGCCAGAATAGAAGTATTGCCTGGAAAGCATTTCATGTACATATGTATCGACCGAGTGCTGATACCTCGTATCGGCGACTATCATAAATGCCACGAGTAGATTTGTACGGATTCTGAAATGTTTCACGTAAAGATCTTCCCTGCCTAACTGCCTTTTAAAATATACCGCGCCATAGTATTTTTTTTTTGTTGCCAATTTAGACGGTGTTATAATTAAATTATGCCGACTGCAATTCTTGTCAAAGCGACTGACATGGTGTAGAATTACGATAGTTGAATAGTTTTGTAGTCCAGTACACTATAAAAATGGCTTTTCAAACGAATATTTTTTTACGAAGAAATATTTTATGATTTTCATTTTATTATTACTTATTTATGAATATATTCATAAAAGTAATCACTTAAGGAGGCTACACACGCTCATGCAAATATGCGCAAGTAACAAAAAATATGCATAAACGAACATAAATATACGTGACCATATGTTAAAGAATTTACGATATTATAACACTGTTATTTGATTGTTTCCGTATTACGAACCTCACAAGGAGAGTGATGAAACAAAGTAAAGACTTTGAATTCAGTTAAGACTTGAGTCTCTAACATTAGTTAGAGTTACTAATTATCGATTGAATAATTTTCATATCGTTAAATATTTTGTGATCAACATTTTTTAAATAATGAAATTGTACGTACTACTATTTTGATTTCGTTTTGTAATATAAACTATTAACTTTCAAAATCCACAGTGGATTTTGTTGGTCAAATCAAGCATGTTGATATTAAGAAGTAGTAATGATTGAAGCATCTCATATCAATGAATGGTTTATTTGCTATTTCATTTTGTGTCGGTAGATGGTCGGTCTTATAGTTTACCTAATAATATTAGTAGATGTTCCGTTTTCAAGAAAAAAATAATAATAGCCGCACATAATTGATTGTGCATGCAAATTTGAACGTGTAAAGCCATCTTTACATCTAAAATGCAAGAAAAAATCAGATTCAAAAGCAAATAAATGAAAAAAATTTCAATGTCGTCCTCTGAACAGTTGTTATTTTTTTGTTCGCACACTCATATATTACTGAGTCACCGATTGGAATATCAGATTTTTATTCAATCGTATACTTGTAGTTTGTCGACTTTGTTGAAACGGTCTTGCATATAACAGCATTATTTTATTTATAGATATCATTCAACAATAATAAAATAAAGGTTTTTTTCTATTGAAATTTCTAATTCTTGCCTCCGGTGAGAAATTAGGTGGGTAGAAATTTGCACTGACATACGAATGTAGTAGAATGATCCTATTCAAGTATGTTCAGAAAGTTTCAATTCAGGCCATGAAAATCTAAACGCCTAGAAAAAGTTTTTTTTAATTTCACATCTAACAATCTGTTTTCCGTTTCAACGTCCTTGATTTATGCAGTACCCAATTATTAAGCTCAGCAAAACTGTAGTATCTCTTCATAAAATGCACCCTATTGCAATGTAAGCCACTTCTGTGTCGAATCTTTCTTGTCATTATCACCACCAAAATGCGGACTGACCAATACCCTCTTCAAGCACGTTCGAAGACACTCCGTGGTAATTTTTCAAAACAAGTCTCTGAATGCTGAGCGATAGGATTCTTTTGCCAAACTCTGCACACACTTCTAATGGCATCACGCGGAGAGTGTTACTATAAATTCGGTTTCTATAAATTCCCGAGTCATGGTAACGAAAATATGAAGCAGTAATAATTTATTTGTTCCTAATGTTAATTATTTTTAAAAAAAATAGCCAATTTTTTATTATTTTCTAAAATCCCGTTGTATCAATTAAGTTGGATATTGCTGGTTTACCACAGCTTTAAAAAATAAGGATAACTTCAAACGGTATTGTGTATATATTTATCTTTTATCCCTTTTTACGTCCGCCTGTTTTAGAGAACTCGATTCATACTGCATTTAGAGTGAATGTTCAACCTTGTAATTTTTGTCAATAGATTTAAAATTTTATCACTATTCCAAAAAATGGTGATACTACCGAATGAGTAATAAATGAACAAATTACGCAATTGACAATGATTCAAATTTAACATTCTGGTATACCTTTCTTTCTTGGGCGACAATCCAATATGGTTAGTCACTCAAAAGTTATTCACAGATTCTGATTTCAATGCCTCCGAGCAACCTATCTACACGTAACACTTTGCCCTCTGATTTTATACACAGATAAAAGTTATTAAATAATTTAATTACATGGATTCAAATGTATTAGACTGTGATCAAGACTGTATTTTGTGTTTGCTTACAACAAATGTTTTAACTGCCACGTGGTATTTACACGGAACCACATCGCTTTATTAATTTTAAATTTCGTTTTTTTGTTTACTTCCATATTGATACAAATTACGACTTTAAACGTTTTAAAGTAAAGAAAAAATGAGTGTTATAAACAGTTACACTATCTATACTCATTTATTTAAAAAAAATGGGTTTCGAACAATATTTGCAATCACAATGTGTTAGACTGTGAATTATCAATATGTATAAAACGCGTTTTCGAGAACATTATGAACTTCAAACTGTAGTACGTATTTTACTCATAAAATATTTTTTGTTGAATCACATACATTCAATAAAACAAGACACCATAAAATAATACATAATCTAGCATATCCACAAATGTAAACTGGATTTAATCTCCCTCACACGAGCCGTTATAGCTGATAATATACTTTGTGATCAAACATTGTTAAATATCCTAATTAATATGAAAACACATTTCGATACATCAATGTGTTTCGAGTTATGAGTATTATTTTTAGCAACAACATTGTGACGAATCCAACACAATAGTAGTGGGTATTCACTATTCACATTCGGTGACACTGACATAAGACAAAACACTTAGTCTTGGTGTTGCACATCTCAAATCTTCCAAAAACAATACAAAAAATTAAGATTACCTACTGTATCCCCGGTTAGCGTAGATGGTAGCGCGCGCCTAGCAATCTGGGGAATGTGGGCTCGATTCCCCATATGTCGGATTTAAAAAAATCTAAAAATGCACGACTGCATGCCCACTGGGTTGTGCAATTGTTTGACAAACAATTCCCGTGAAAAATAATCCGTCCAGACGTCTTCACATTGCGCAGATCCATATACTCCACGTGGATATATTCACACTATTGTAAATCCAAATGCTCTATTTTGGGATCGAACATGGTATATATAAATAAAAAAAAACTGTTCTTAAACTTAAAATAAAATAATAATGCAAATACAAAACTGTCATTATTTTTAAACTAACATTTTTGTTCTATTGTATTCTCATATTAGGCATACATTCTATACTTCATTGATCTAGCGCAGGGTTTCCCAAACTTTTTCTGCAATGGAAAACTTCGCAAACTCGGAATTTTCAACGGAACATTTATCTTATTTTTTAAGTTGGTACTCCTGCTAGTAAGAAGATTTTTTAATGTGTCACAGTGTATAAAATCTTTCCAAATTCTCGCGGAACACCTATTCAGGTTCAACGGAACATAGTTTAGGAAACTCTGATCTAGCTATATGAAAACATATATCGAGTAGATGCTAAATATATTGAAAAAAAAATGATAGGTTATCATGCATATTCGCGAATAATCCAATGAAGTCGGACGGGTTTGTTGTATCGTCTGTTAGTCCTGGATGGTAGGCCCAAACCAGCATAGCGGAATATATTCGCGAGAGTGGTTCGATGCAGAGAAAGGGCGATCAAGCAGGCAGGGAGTCACGGAGTCGTTGACTCTGCTGCCTCGGCGTTTCGCCTTTGCTTTGCTCTGCTCGCAGCGCAGGTAATAAAATAACGCGAGTCGGGGACAAAGACAGGAAATGGCCGCGGGAAGGAATGCACACGCGACCTTCGGCCGGGGGCCGCCTCTCAGAATATGCCTCCGCGACGTGAGACCGCGCGCTCTCTCGGATCGCTCGAAGATCTCATCGTGTGACACCGCCCGCTTATTTGGCAGGAAATGAAAAAAATAACAGCTAATTATACTAAGGTATTATCATGCATATTCAAGCAAACAGCTCAATTACCATAATTTTGTTGCGAGATTTTTTCATTACAATTAAACATTTTTGTCTAACATAAGATTGAAATATTATAAGATTTTAAAACAACACTATTATCAATTTTCTACTTGTTTAATGCGTGATGGGAAGCTATTATAATAAAACCGTAATTTTAAAGAACAATAAAACTATGATCAAGTTATATTACTAATTTTTAATGTCAGTGAGTAAATATAAGTCTCCCCGGTTAGCGTAGTTGGTAGTGAGCGGCTAACGATCTTGGGAATGCGGGTTCGATTCCCCATATTTCGGATTTAAAAAATCTAAAAATGCAGGACTGGATGCCCATTGGGTTGAGCAATTGTTTGACGAACCATTCTCGTGAAATAATAATCTGTCAAGACGTCTTAACACTGTGTAGATCCGTATGCTCCACTTTGGTAGCGAACTGCTCAACTCAATCCAGTCCTGCATTTTTGTTTTTTTTTTTAATCTGAGAGATCTGGGAATCGTACCCGCATTCCCGGATCGCGAGGCGCGTATGCTAACGCCTACGCCATCGGGGACATATTAGAATACTATTTCTATGTGACATGAATAGATAAAATGTTAAACGTATAATTAGAAGTAATTATTGATAAAAATTCACTAAAAACACTTCGAATATCATTTCACAACCAACGATGAACTCTCTTCCAGCTCCTGCGCTTTTGATATGTTCGTTACGGGTTCGAATCTCTAGACAGTCGAAGATTAAGATCATATTTTTCACTTATATATGAGTGGACTATATGTTTTGTTAAATATCTCCAATAAAGGCTTATGCACTGTAGGTAGATAATACTTTACTATAAAGGCAGGTAGGTAACTAGTAACACATTTGATAAATTGGAAAATTATGAAAAAACATTGGAGCTTCAATTATTATACATTATAAATGATAAGTCGTATTTTTATAGAGTAGTGTTATTGTAGTAATTTTATTTTTAGTTACCAAATATCAACATAATAGTATTTTTCATCCAAACACATCAATATTCGAGTAATCAACGTATAAATAATTCACAAAGTAGAATATTACTCGGGCAGCAATTTAATATAATAGTTTGTTTGATTGAGATGTTATAATGGATTGAACGCAGTTGAAGTAATCGAATCATTTTCATAGTGACAGGCCAGTTATTGAATTTTAGCGTGTTTTTGATTGATGACTTTTTATTTTCTCTTTTGAAAACTAAATTCTATTTCGATCTTCCGAATTGACCGCAAAATTATCCCCCCCCCTGTAAATCAACCGCGAGGTTTCGCCGAATGAATTCAGGGTTCGCGAATGCCGTTTGGGAGCGGGAAATATAATTTGGGAATGCGCGCATTCAACTTTTTAATGCCTTGTTAAAATTCCTTTGGACTCCATATACCAAACCAGCTAATGCAATAAAGTTTTACTTGCTGAATTTTGTTTTGTTTGTTTTTTAGTTATCGGAATCCCATACATTTAAATTAATTTTTAACAACGAATTTTCTCTCAATTTCAATTATATGACATGAAATATCTTCGGTGGGACGTTCTTATGTATAAGGAACCAAGTTTGTTTATATGAGTATTTACAAAGTGAACTCATTCCATTATATCAAAATTTAAAAGAGAACATTTTGTACACATAATTATCGTATAAAATAACTACATCGTAGGTTTTTCAATGCTTAATTTTGTTTTCAATATTTTTGAAATTGATTTTGTTTATTGGTTTGTTTTATACAAAAAATACTAGTTCAAAATCATGTTCTTTACATTTTGGTATAATGAAATAATTTCAATTTGAAAATACTCCCCTCATATTATAATGTTGACTGTTATATTATTTATATTGTACTACGTTCGATCTTAATGTTTAGATAGTATCATACATCCATATTCGCACCACGACTGCACCGAAAGTGGAGCATATGGATCTAGACGGTATTTTATTTTATGATGCGAATATTATACATTTATAATTTAAAGCATTTGCAATACAGAGTATACACCAAAATAGTATACATTTATCATATAAAACATACGAGAAATACGATTAACTATTAAAAACAGTAATATATTATAATAAAAGCTATGAAAATGTTCACTCCAGAAATTGAGAATATAGATCTTCGCAATGTTAAGATGCGTCTTGATATTTTTTTTTCGACAGTTGATGTCCTGCATATTAGGTTTTTAAAAATCTAGCAGCTGTAGAAATCGAACCCACAACCACACAATTGGAGAATAAGCTCTACTCTATACTTACCATCTTCCCAATATAAAAAAAAATATCAAAAGAAAAATGTTTTAAACTGAGTATTATCGTAATTGTCGCTGGCTGGTCTAATTTACGACTTCTCGTCTGGATTGGAGTCTAAGACGTTAGCGCATATTTATAACGACTAATTTAATAATCTGTCTTCTATATGAAACCAAAATCTGTCAAGAGTTACATCTTTTCTGTGGTTTAAAATAGATCTAACATCATCGAGACATATAAGCTGTGTCTTCTAAATACTAAAAGAATTACAAAATATTGATAAAATTAATATATAATATTAACGCCATAGCTGAAATGACGTTATCCAGAAAAGGTATGTGAAAATTAGTTACCATTATTTCATTTACAGCGAGTATACTATTTAAATAGTCATATTTATTAATTATAAATAATTAAAATATGTAATATCGCCGGGAGAAGTGTACGAATAGTCGGATACTTAGTTAAATATACTGCTCAAAAATGGTAATTTTTTTAGTTATATCGTTATTGCTTTCGATTGAAGATAATATTGTGTAATATAAAATATTCAATAAAATATAATACGAATTTTAAACTTCTATATAATGTGTTTCCATTTTGATATCTTACGTTTCATAACAGATGGGATTTTTAATATAAATACTTACAAAACTATGGTTAGCTGTTTTAATTAATTATTAATTCCATCTCTCCTAGCTCGAACTTCACGTTTCATTACCGCGGTAGAGATTTTTGTAATATTATTTAAGGCAAAAGCTGCGCTCGATATGTTTGAATAGAAATCGGAAACAGAAGAAACACGTGGCGATTGAACTGAAGTAATATGAGAAGCCTTATTTGTCTTTATGGTAAATTCTATTCAAACGAAAAATTTAGCGCACTTCAATACCCCGATTTCTTTTTAGCAATGTCCGTAGTTTGAATGACTTCATTTGTACATGTTACCTTAGAACAAATACTATCGCAATATGTAAAAGCACGTCCTGATAAGTAATCCTGAAAAGAATCTTTATACATCCGTACATAAATATGAGGTTTTTTTAACCGTTCTGTTACGCCGATAATTTTCCAGCCGTTTAATATGTCAACGTTGGTATAAAGTATTGTAGAAATCGGTTAATAATTGAATCAGCAATTATTTGGCAAAAATCTGTTTTATAATAGTTGAATGAGGAATCTATGGATTAATTGTCATCGTTGATAAAAACATTATTATCGACCTGCTCATCAACACTTACGTTTTGATAAAGATGTCGAAATCAAGACAGTTATAACCAAAATTAATTAACCCGTGGAATAGCACTTTTTTTACCCACAACCAATCAGTATTTCAAGTGATTTTATGTCGTATTTTTTATTTACTGTCTGACAAAAGGAAGTACATATATAAATAGAGAGAGATACCCCATCCGTTGCGAATGTAGAGCATATGTATCTCAATCGAGTGTAAAAATTTCCACTCCAGAAATGGATTATATTGATCTCCGCATTTTTTCATGAGAATTTGTTGTTGAAAATTGATCAACCCATTCACTGTTGTATCTTATTTTTTTTTAATTGTGCAGCTGTGAGACCCCAACTCGCAGTATCCGGCTCCGAAGCTCGCATTCTATCCTCCGAGCCACCGATATATACTGACGTAATATTATTTTATCTTGGCATTTATTTTGACTAAATTGTAATCATTAATATAAAATTAACACCGAGGCAGTTAGTTATATTGTTCCTTGTTTGTATAATTGATCTCCGTCACTGTCATCTTGTTAGCGTTGTGTAATAATATAGTTTCATCTCTATGTTTTATAACTATGAATATTAATGTGATATAATACATGAAGTACTAAAAATCTTATTTATAAATATAACATATGAGAAGGGTCTAATAAGGTAGCAAGTATCACCCGAGTCGTGCTTTGACTATAAAAATGCTTCAGCTGCCTACTAAGTTATATCCATATCTGTCCGTTCCATAGTGGCCGGTAGATGATGTATTTTGACGCTTCAAGTTGTGGCAATGTGACTAATCGACTACGAAGAATTATGATCGTCTGAGACATAACTCATCTGCCTGCCGGAGTCAGCTATCATACGAAAGTCGCTGGTCCAGCCGTGATTACTTACCTGGGGTTTGGTACTATCTATGCTATATACAGGTGTGTCTAACTGGGCACACATAAAAATGCGTTATTGAAATGCCGTTATCAATAAACATTCATTTAAAACTTTAAACTTCACATTTTGCAATAAAGCCGATAGAATGTGACAAGCTATTTATTATAAAAACGTATAAATATACAATATCTATTTCTCCCTGGTAGTGTAGATGTTGGCGTGCGTGCTTCGACACCAGGAAAATGTGGGTGCGATTACCACATATTTTTTTTTAAAAAATCCAAAAATGCAGGATTCGATATTGGGTCGAGTAACTGTCTGATTGTCGTGAAAATAATCTGTCAAGACATTACTTCACATTGCAGAGATCCATATACTCCACTTCCGGAACTGATATCTTCACACTGTGTAGATCCAAATGATCCACTTTCCGAACGATCATGGCTTAAAAATAATCTTTAGCCGATTCCTGTTTTTTAAATATCACAAATGTGTTTATATTCATTGATAAAATACGAAATAGTGCCACGGGCGAAAAAAATAATATCTCATTTTCATCCTAGTTTTAATCAATTTTGTGTTATCTACTGCTTATTATTATATATTTATGAATACTACACATTGGCTTAGTATTAGACCATACTTATACTGATAGCTACCGTAAATTACTTCTTCAGGGTAAAGCAGTTGCTTTAAGTATAATATAGACATAGTTTTTTTCTGAAATGATTATTATACTAAGTAATTATTGAATTCTAAATTATTTAAAATCAATTTCCATCAAGCACACTCAGTCGAAAATATTAATTAATTATTGAATTGATTGACCATAAGGAGTACTAAAATCATTATTTGTTTATCATCTACCCTCGAGAATTGTACTAAGCAGATGTTTACCGTATATTACCTATCATTTCATTTATTATATTAGTAATATTACAATATATAGTTCTATATCCCTGTTTGAAATATGTTCACTATTCCGAGACAGAGAGCGAGCGATGCTACCTGAGAATGACTCATTTTGAATTTAATGTTTTATTATATCGAATTCCGTGTGTGCTATGTTGAAAAAGACATTAAGATTTACACCTTGTAACAGAGATGGCATCTAAAGGAGAAGTTTGATTCAGACGTCGAATTAAAGTATTATATTGCTTAATTTGGTCCTTCTTTTTTAAATGTCATATCCTTGAAAGCGCTTTGATGACCATCAAACCATCAAACCTTTATAAGTCATTAACATTATGTAAGAGATATACATCTTGTCATTCAATCATTATATACATATTACGGGCTAATCTTAGCTAGACTCAAATAATTTTAATTAACGAAATATTAGAAATAATATAGTTTTTTTCTTTTAAGCATTTGTAAATTACTGGCTCACTTAATATTTCGCAGAATGTATAATACTTAGTTTAATGCCATTTATTGATTTTAATACATGATTTTCTAGCGTTTTAGTTGTATTAACTAAATCTTATGATATTATTGAATTTACAATTTACAATAATTAACTGTCAAAATGAACAAACAAATTAATACACAATTATTTTCACGATGTTTCAACCAATACTACTATGGCTGGATATCAGTCGGGGTAAAACATACAGCCTTCGAAAACTATAAGCGTTTACTATATAAAGTTCAATATTCTCAAAAAAAAGCTAAAATTTATTTTATTCATCCTATAATTACAATTTTTTTTTAGTTTTTTTTTTAAACCATCGGTGATGATGTTAGCGGTTGAGAGTAAAACAGTTTACCAGAAGATGTTAGTGCAAATAATGTGTAAAAATTTCATGTTGCTACTGTGTACCATTTGGAAGGAGTTCATGTGACAGACAGACACACATGTATTTTCTGTTCTATACTAACTACTGATAAATGTGAATATTCTATTCGAAAGATATAATACGTTTATTAGCGCCGCAGGCGTTAAAACATTATACAATGTCTTAGTATTGTAATGTATCCAAAAATATGTCAAACAATTACTATTGAAATTAAGAAAATTAATAGTGACACAGGCGATTTACAGGAAGTAATAAATCGTCCTTGCATTTTAATATAATATATTGTTATTACCTAATTATATCTCTCGCCGATGTACTTACTAAGCGATTTCCGAAAATTTAATTAAGTGTTAATATTAAATTGATCTTTTAAAGATTTTTAATATGGAAAACGAAAATACATTCGTTAAATTATCATACTAATAAGAAACAAAAAATATGTATTTCTCGTACTATCAGCCACTTCGCCGCACTGAATTTAATAAAATTCTCGAAATAATTGAAAAGAATAATATTAACTTCATTATTTTATATTCATAGCATCCCATTTTATGCTTATATTATTGTACTGTTGTATATTATGTATCAGAGTGCTAATAATTTAGCCATTTTTGCTTTCGGAGTCTGCATGTAGAGCGAAACGAAATAATTTGCATTATGGTAATGAATTCTGTTGTATCCTCCGTGCTGTATAAATGATAAACGAATGCATGTTTAGAAGATAAGAATAATATTTAAAGATGTACGAGATTAAGCGATGGTAATCTGAAACATAGCACCCAGTTATTTTGTGAAAACAATCTTAAAAACGATAGAAAATTGCACGAATAACTCTGAAGAAGAATGTGTGTTTTTAAACTTACGTGCGTGTTATAAAATCGGAAAATTGCAGTACATTGTATTTGTATGTCAATATTTTATTCATAATTTTAAATGTATTCATTAAAATAGATCACCATTTTAAGTATTATTAAATATATATATCTCTCCCCAGTTAGCGTAGTTGGCAGCGTGTGCATATAGCGATCCGGGGAATGCGGGTTTGATTCCACATCTGAAATACAGGACTGGATGACCATAGGGTTGAGCCAATATCTGACAAATAATTTGTCAAGACGTGTTCACATTGTGGGGACACCCATATACTCCACTTTCGGATTGGATATCTTCACACTGTGTAAGCTTTGGGAGCGAATACGGTATAAATATATACATTTAAACGCAGAGTTTACCGTGCGCATCGCATATTCGCGGAATGCGGGCTCGATTCCCACATCTGTTGAATTTTAAAAAATCCGAAAATGCAGGTCGGGATGTTTATTCGGTCGAACGATTGTCGGACAACCAATTCTTGTAAAAAACTCATGTCTTCACATAGCGGAGATCTATATACTTCTTTTTGTAGATCCATAATATATGCTCCACTTTTGGATCGAACTTGGTACAATATATATATTAAACCATGCTCGCCCCAAAATTGGAGATTACAGATAAGAAGATATCCACTCCGGAAAACCTATCTAATCTCTCGACCACTGGGGAGAACCAGTATATTTTATATGTTGGATATGTATTATAACCACGTCCAGTTTTACTGTGGAGACCCACAGTTATATGTACTCAATGCATATACATTTTGACAGATTATTATCCGTTAGTAACGACTGTCCACCAATTGTTCAATCGATTTTTTTATGCGACTATGGAATTTCGACCTTGTGACCTCCGACGCAGAGTGATTCACGAGTGCGCGCACTTACCGAACCGACCACCGAGGTCACTATTATCTATTATAATTCTATTATATTATCTTATAATTTATAATTATAATTTATAGTTTATAATTATCTGTAAATAAAAAATCATTAAAAAAAATATATAAATGTATTTTCAATGCGGGTTCGAATCCCCATCTGTGTTGGATTTTAAGAATCTGAAAATGCAGGAATGAATGCCCATTGGGTTGAGCAATTGTCTGACAAACAATTCTTGCGAAAAATAATCTGTCAAGACGTCTTCACATTGGGGAGGTCCATATACTCCGCTCTCGGAGTGGATATCTTCACACTGTCTAGATCCACATGCTCCAATTTGGGAGCGAACATGGAATATATATATAAATTTTCAGTATTTAAAATACGGAATATACACATTTAACAAATATTTTTCGTAGCGTTGTTTAGTCGGTGAATATTTTCAATCGATGAACCCTTGCCTGAATCCTGCTCGCCGAATAAAAATATGACGATTTCCATAAACCAATATTATATATCGATGGCTCAATCTGAAAACCAACCAACTCCATTCGTGTCAAATGTTCAGGTGTACCAAACATCTTTCAATGCTCAAGTCACTGCTTTAAGTTGGCTGGTGTGTGCGAGTGATTTTACGTATTTCGTTTTTTGTGAATTTTGCGTGCTATAGACAAATTATGGCTAAATAAAATGGCATAAAAATCCGTTTTCCGACTATAAGTGTAGTGAGCTGCTTTGCAGTTTAAGCCATCGTTGTATCATATGTATTATAATCCAATACAACCTTTTCAGCATAGTTATTTATCCGTCTTTAAATGCATTTTATTAATAGCTAGGCAACTTGGCTATCAAGCGATAATGAAAATATATTGATATACCTCTATATATAAATAAAAAAATGCGGATTTATTAAATTTCAGTGGCCCATTCACAATAACTACCAACTAAATTTCGCGGCTATTGCTTTAGATTAGTGTATACCTGTGACTTTTCCATTTGATTGCTAAAATATTATGTAATGCCACGAACATCGTTTTACACCTGTTAGAGAGTTTAATTATTTACAACTGAACTTACGAGTCGTGTGAGATTTTTAAAACACTCCTGCAGTCCATTTTTTGTAAATCTTTCTAGCCCCATTTACACTTCATTAGAGCTTAATTGCTATAGACATTGAGAGATCTTTCGTTGAACGTAGCCAACTGTTCACCGTTAACCATCCGTATCAGATTCGATACGCCTGTATTTGTCGTTTTTGCAGCTATAAGGAGGGTGGAAATATAATAACATGAATTTGGGACAGACGCCCGCAATACAACGTTGTCACGATTATAACATTGTATTCAAATTACTTTTCACTGGCAGAAATTTGCAATGATTTACTAATTAATAATTTGCCGAATAGGTTGAGCGATTGATTTACGACGAATCTTCGTGATAAATTAATCCGTTGAATCCATTTTAGAGATCCATATTCAGAACTGGCATTGTCTAAAGATACTTTTAAATTATTTTAATGTTTATATGGACGCGTTTATATTGTGAATTATAGACGCGTATTTATAACTGTTTAATATGTTTCGTCGATAGCTATCTAGCTTGCCACATAGTTTACAAGATTAATTATAGATATAACTAATAAATGATTTACACTATCTCATATAGATAAATAGGCGATTGAAATATAAAAAGAAATAATAGCATATTCAGTAATTTTTAAATCCAAATCGTTCAACAGCAAAAAAAACCTTTAAAAAGAATCTGGTTAAATTAATGATATACAAAATGGGTTTTAAGAACTGTTGTATTTTCCCGTTTTTTAAATCAACTTGGTAAGTTTTTATACATGACCAGCTTTTTATTACTCGTTTTTGCGTGTGAAAGATTCAAACTCATTCTTTATGCATAATAATTAAATCTATACATCACGTTTTACAAATTTATTTCAATATTCGGGTATGTACAATATTTTTAGGCACTTGTCTCTTGTGATTATGCGGTTGAAAGTAAAACAGTTCACCTAGAAATTGTCGTCCAAATAACGTGAAAATTTCACGTCGCTGCTGTTTACCGTTTGGGAAGACTTCCTGTGACAGAAAAACATATATGTATTTGCTGTTTTATAGTATAATTGCTAAAACATCGATAAGTAAGCAGGCACTGAAACTACGCGTCAAGTCTAATTATTATAATACATATATTAATATGGAAGTATACTAATTACAGGTAATTTGAATTCTTATTAATATCCGTTCGCTGCATCAAAAGAATGCTGAAAGTGGAAGTCTTTTGTTTCTCTTTTTATAGCCGACATTAAGCATTTTAACCAACGGATACTTCTACTAGTTTTAACATACGTGTTCCAACCATGTATGGTGCACAATGGCTGCTAACCCGATAAATACTGCTTCACGTAATTAACCGTTACACTTTAGTGTGCGAGCATTGTCCTGTAGTGTTACAATATGGAAGAGAAGTGCAGTCCGTTGCAACTCGGTGTGTCCATCTATATTGCACACCTTTAAGTGCATGGTCATATGAAGCATGCGAAGCACGTGAGAGGTATTCGCTCTTCCTTGAACAATTAATATATTCACCAGGCGTGAAGCTAAAAACGCGTTAGTACTTGGCACTTAGTACCGAATTATTTACGACACATTATAGGGACACGTTATATCTTATTTCGTATGTATATGCCGCGGTTCAGCCATTAGCTCATAGCAACATGTCAGCTGAGTAGTGCTGTAACCGAAAACCATTAAGAACGAGCTCGCCTCAAGTTAAAATATACGTGTAATTCTCGTACAACACGGATAAAAATACCGCGTTGTATAAATCGCATTATGCGAGACTCAAATCTAGCTGGAATGGAATACGGTTCTAGGGTTAGTTATATATTTTTATCCGGTTGTCGAATTCATAAATAAACATATAAGTCATGAATCAATCCGTAGTATATAACATACATTTACTAAGATTTACAAAATAGGAACAAACCATAAACCTTACTGTCAACGAGGAAATCATTTGTGACTCCTGTAGCATCGTTGTAACGCACTGGAAGTCAAAAACTATGTGCCGTGTTGATTATGAAGTAAAAGTAATTAAGAAATCTAGCCATTGTCGTTCGGATAATTATGCGCTTGTTCAAAAGCTCAGAAATAGAGCCCTTAACTGTAGTGAATTGTCTCGTATTTAATGCAATTTTAATATCCTATAAATAAACGTTAGCTTGAACTAAAATGACCTAAATGAAGGAACCATCCAGGTGGCTGGCAATAAAAGTTTTCATTATAAATATATCAACATTGATAGATATTATTCAAATCTATTAAAATCTCGTTTATTATTAATAAATCGTCTCCATTACTAAAATTACCGTACTGTCGTAATTAAGTCGAGATTATAGGTTATGTTCTTAAATAGATTTACGCGCGATCAATGTGATTTAATACCAATTAAAACACCTGAGTAAATTAATATGCATTTGAAAAGTAAACAAATTGTATTAACAGAGCGAGGAAGTAAGCCACTAATCTTTGTTTTTTTTTTGGTGTAATTGAATTTTTTGTTGTTCTGAAATTATGTATGTTAACTACGAAAGTAACTGATGTGTTTATTTTAGTTTTATTGCAAAAATTGACTCTTACTATCCGTATTTACATTTTATTATATTTCTCCAAATATACTGATTGAAAAGTCTTTATATGTGATGTGTTCCTTATAAAAACTCGTATGATTTCAATGATGTCATTACGAAATAAAAACATTGATTAATATCAAGAGAAATAATCATATTGTATAAAATCCAAGACCGAAATTTACATGTGTGTATCGGATGACTGTGTGTGTATGTGTGTAAAGGCAGCGTCCATCACTCATTTGAATAATTTCATTACGTCTTTTACGCGAAGAGGAGTATTTAAATCGGTTAGAGATACAGTCATTAGTTAGTAAAGGATATCTACATGGATATGTCGTTTCTTTTCCCCTTTTATTTTTGAATTTCTTGCACGACGAATATTCGACTTGTGAAAATGAAAATTATAGGTGGTAAAAATAATTGGTCGTACCAGATTTTGCATAATTTGAATTTAAAATATACATTTTTACTGGACACTTAGCCAGCGTCGAAGCTTTTGGATGGTAAGGCGAGAGTTAAAGTCGTATAGGATTTAATTATTATCTACCATCATAATGTTGTTATTTAGATGTATTAAATATGAAATCAATTCATTGTAATATGTAGTTAGAATAGATTTTTAAAACGTTTAAGTGAAAGGGCATCACTATGTTGCGGGAGGTTACAGTTGCTACGGTGGAAAAGACGTGAGATTTGACGCTTGTTTTAGAGTATTTTAGACGAAACAGCTTGTCCGACAGACACGAAAACTAATATCTGGACGCATATTTATTTTGCCTGTCAGCCGACTAATTTGTTAGGATTGTTTATTTATTTTCAATTTTCTAAATCTGAATAGCGTATACTTACTACAGGCACATCCGCGTAGAGCGCAGGGAAATGTACAATATATACAATATATGCGCTGTTTAAAAGGATATCTCAAAATATGCAAATTCCATAAAGGGTATATTCAAATTATATACATCACGAAATTATTTGTACAGCGCTGGTATCTAAACATAGAGGGCTTATTTTATCAAAGAGACTGTTGAGAATCGACTTACATTTATAGGGAGAAATGCATGTACTTACAAATACCCTTGCGTAGGTGTATTAACTGTTTTAGAAGTATATACAATTTTTAACTACGCATACGCATCCTACAATTGTTTCATTAAAACCATTCAACCCTTTGAACGACGAACGAAGAAATAAAATCGCATATAAGCTATTATGTCTTGTTCACATAATTTTATTAAATTACAACAAAGTAATGACTATGTAGATTTTTGAAATAGATTATCGAAAATGAAAATCTAACATTAGTTTTTTTCGAAATATAGACGAAAGTTACAAATTTAAATAAAGTTTTATTGATATTGAAAATGGTGTGTAAGATGCAGATTATTATCGATTTGTTGAAATGCCATGCAGCACTTTTTCAATTAAAAAAGATTTAAAAAGATCGATTTGAATATATTTGACGATTTATATATACGTAGCTTTTCTAATAGTGTCACAGATTAATGTGAGAATAATACGTAGAATTAGATTTTAATATTATAAAATAATATAGTCACTGTATGTATGTATGTATGTGATTCTAAAATGTGAAACGGCTTGTAATAAATTCTAAGGAAAATATATATTTTTTTAAATATTTCGGAATTGCTTTGTTTCTAGCCGTATATATGTTAACCATCTCCTTTGTAATAACCTAACGTCAAGAACATATTTTTCACATTATTTAATGCTATGTTTGGTTCACCGAGCTAATATTTTTATCTAAGTATACCACAAAAAAAATGTAATCTTGACATTTTTCGGCTTAAAAATTAGTACAATTTACCCAACCCTCAAGGTTTTTGTAATATTTTCTCACTTGTTTATAATCTGTATTGTCTATATATAATCTGTTCCAAAAGTTCCCATAATTATGATTTCAATTTCATCAAAACGAGGTCTTTTTGAAAAGCATTTTTCATCGCAATACGCTTTATTTAAAATCGTATCTAATGGAAATCATGCTGCGGAGACATTGTGTTGGAGATTTTCCTTCGAAAAATTTTCCCTCGAGGCTAGAACCTGCTCCTTTTTCATTGTTTTTCCGAAGGCAATTGAAATCAAACAGATTTTTATCTATAGCACTAGACAGACTTTCAAATTAAAAACACACCCATGGGATAAAAAAAATACTTAACATACTTCTGGAAATAAGCCCATTTATTATTAAATTCACATTGTAATACTTATTTTTATAAAACTTATAAAACATTTTAATATTAAAAAAAAGTAAGTTTAACACTCTAAGCACCGGTGATATTAAGTCCCTTTGTTGTTTATTAGTTCAATCTTCAGCATGCGCGGATTCAGTAAAGGAAGACCAAGTATTTTTTGTTGTGGTTTTATATTTCAAAACTCAAGTAAACGAGAAGCATTAAGTATTTAAGTACCTACTTATTTACCACGCGAGAACTTATTCATGACTTTTCTTTTACATTTAAAATGTTATTGCGTTTTTATCTTAAACAGTCCAGCTGTATGATTATTGAACGTCCGTGAGGTGAACCTCTCGTCACGGATTATCCAATCATAACATTTTAATGAAGTAATATAAAAATCAATCTATTTCAATATGGCTTATTTATTTAGTAGAACATTACACAGAAAGATTATATGACTTTTTTTATAGAAGTACGCATAGCTCTAGTTTGCATAGTGTAAGTTTCCTAACTAATACAATTTCAGCCCTTAACAACCAGTCACTGTGATTGTGTAATAATTACTGTCTATTTTATTATTTTCATTATAGTAGTAAATAGTAGGCACTGTATATTTCACTTTGGTATAAAACAGGACTGGTTTCTTCCGCGGAGGAATATCTTCAACTAAAACCCAATTAGTCAGCAGACAATGTCAATCTGTAGATGAAATAATTATGTCGTGTTTAAAGCGAAATAATGCAATGGACACATACAAATGTTTTTATTGAAAGATGAGTAGTTAAAAACTAGATAACTTGGACAATTACAACTTTTTTGGGATCAAGAAAAACTCCTGCAAAAAAAAACTTAATGCCGTTTCTCATAAAGGTCTTACGATCGACAATTTTGAGTAACTGATATAGGGCTCTGAAGGTAAAAATAATTTAAACTATATCACATCTGTTTATAAATATGTTATCATCGCCATAACTCTGTAAGCTTTTATTCTTACATATTATGCCATCAAAAACCTCATCATTTTCAAATTCTACATAAATACGTGTCTATCTCAACGTTGTAGGATTTGTTTTCGGGCGTAACTTTTCAGATTACTTCTCGCTGATATCGTTTTGAAGAGTGATGCCCGATTTCAGATTTATGAATTCGACGAATTTCCCAAAAGCCTAGCCATTTATCACGAGTGACGAGCCAGCATAACGTTACTTGCAGGCTTGTATTTTGTTTTAGCTTGATTGATTCGAAATCCCACTTCTTCGGCAGTTTCTTCCATTGCGATAGAAGCTTCTTGGAAAACGATTTTTTTATTATGTACATCAATGCTGTCAGAATACGAAAAGCGTCACATTGAATATGATTCATGCTGCTTGGATTTTTAAAAGGCATGCAAACAACGTCGGCAAATAAAATTTTTTACTCTAGTTTTGCCGCAAAATGTGGCGGCAGATTTAAAATGTTAGCCCATTTTGAGACACTCTTATTTGAGAGCATATAGATAATATCGAGACATCGCACCGGTTATCGATAAAATAATAAATACAATGCGAAGACTATTGATAACTCTGCCGCTTTTGCTAATTTTGGTCTGTATGTCCCTGATAACTACCTAAGAAATCGGGAACATCAGCTGTT
>JAGVSQ010004067.1:0-20163 GCA_022683975.1 Rhyacophila evoluta
TATCCTGCCAATAGTCATGCCAATGCGGAGAGCAATGGTGATGTTTAACGAGATTTTCTCGAATATTGATATCTTCCACCTAGGTGAGAGCGAGCCTCGATGGATGCTATTATATACATTATCAGAATAGGATGTGTCTAATTTACTTGGTAGACACTCTCTTTTTCTTTCTGTATTATGTTTGTTGTAATTCTTTCATTATTCTTTTTTTAATATTTTAATATGCTTTTGATATTTTTGTCATAACGGTATGGATATCGTGTTGTTAACGTGTTAAACTTGTAATTTGTAATGTTACAAAATGTAATAAATAAATTTAATTAAACAAGATAATTATAAAAAATACGTGTTAGATTGGATACCTAATTTGAAATTATATTGAAACATATAAAAACTAAATGATTATCAATGACTTTCCCAGTGAAGCATAAAACCATTGACCGGTGAGCCGCTGATGCGACGTACAGAAGCGCCCGACTGGCTCGCAAATTGGTAAATTGGCTTTGTCTGCCGTTGCAATTGGATGAGGGAGAGGTGTTCACGACTTTGTTATTGAATGTGGCATCAAACGTCGCTTTGAAACATGCTGGCTAGCTACTGAGTATCCATGCACGACCCGATAATTTATAAGTACTTTACAGACACTTTGGAATACACTTTCATGTTTGAACTTTTATACAAATTATTGATGGATACTAAATTTTCAGCTTTATCCTGAAATTAAGAACTCACAATGATTTTAATATTATTTACTAAAATCATGTCGTTAATTATTACTTTTCACAATTTTAAATCTTCCCGGTAAACTAAGTTGACTATTGGCATTTGTGTTTGAAAAAATATCGCATACATAGCCTAACAAATAAATACAAATCATAGAACAGAACCCTGGTTACTTTGTTATTAACAACCCATGTTCTTAGCGTTTATTTGCTTATAATTAGAACACATGTTTTAGATAATTATAGTAAGTTTTTCCATTAGAAAAAATAGAAGTTTATGGGTTTAAAGCTCATGGCTATGTTAAGTTTTTTAAGCGGTTCTAAATTTCGAACTGGTAGTCCAATGGCTTGAAAGTTTGACAGTCAACTAATTTTCATGAAAAAAACTGCCAACATAATTCTATACATTGTGGAAAATTATAACCATCGTTAGAACTATAATCTGTTCTGATACTATAATCTAGTAAATATCTTAAGACTAGATTAGATTTAAAAAATGTAAAATGCGATTACAAGTATTTTAAGTTAACTGTAACTGTTAACTTAATTGCTTAAATAATTTGTTATTTTTAATATTCAACGGCTTACCATGATTCATGCAGAGTCCAGCCAACCTGGGATCTTGATCCAACACATACGCCTCCTGATGTCTTAGACTTGGCTGATTACCTTCAAGTCCACTAGAAGCACTACTGCTAGGAGTAAGTCCTCGGCTTCTGCGACCTACTGCTCTACCAGAGCGACTGAGACTTGAGTTTGAGGGCAGTTTCTTCGGGTTGCTGGTCGCATATATTATTTCACCTAAAAAAAACATTTATTGTATTTCAACAAAAAAAAAAATTGCTCATAAATGTGTCATAATTTTTACTCTTTTTATATTTTATTTCGTTTATCAGCAACTTCTCGATATAGGCACACGAATAGTAAAAAATTATGTATCGTGAATTAATATCGGTTAATATAGCAATTATTTAAATTAATATGATTAATATTATAACACTGAAATAATACAAACATAATATACTAATGAACTCTATTACGTTGCATATTTAGTTTGTTTCCATATCTACGTCGGACGTAATATTAATAATAATATTTACTTACCATTTCCAGGTCTTAGCCGATCCTGAGACGCGGCATAGTGCAGCCTCCTGTTAGTGCTTTCGATAGGAAATGGAGAAGCCTGTCTCAGCTGTGGGGAGCGAGGACTTCGAGGACCACCGACTACTACAACTGCATCATCACAATCTGAACGATAGCTTCGATGATCACCTACTGGAAAAAAAAATTCACATTACTATCAACAGTCTGATAAGATAATTATTACATATAAACATATTTTGTTAATTTATTTATGTTACATAATTTAAATTTATTATTATTATATTTATTAAAACAATGCTACAACATTACTTAGTACTACATAATATCCAAAAACTTTTGCGATTTTTTTAATGTTTTAAAAATTTAGTATGTTCAGGTCATATGCAGTGTCAAGTCCATATTTTTTTTTAATTCTCAAAAAATGTATATACAAAATCAGATTAATTATCTAAACAAATAAACGTATCAGTTAAATTCTCTCATGTCCTCAAGTCATTTGATATCGAATAATGTCGGTCGCGATTGCGTGCTTAAAGCTTCGATCGATACAAAAGCTATTTGCGTATAATTCAAGACATTGGGGTAGTTTACCGCTAATCCTTCCACCGTGAAAGCTTAATGATGGGATATGGAGTTACTGTCACCGCCCACAAAAGCCTACTCAGCTTGTCTTGGCTATTTTCTTTACGAAAATTTTCGTTTAGTTGCTTTAGGGGAATTTTGCCGATGAGTGAGTGTTTCTGGGAAATCGTATGTTTGGTTTATTGCGTAATATATTGTATTACAATATTATGGCCATTTTCGTAACAAAATATCTGGTAATAGATTATTCCTTTTCTATAAACTTATTAATGAACAAGATAAAATAATTTAACACCACTTAACCAAAGTATATGATAATATTGAAATAGTACTTTAACTTAATTGAATAAATCCATACTATTAGTAAGTCTTGAAATTTAGATGATACTTATATTGTATTGGGTATGTTAAAACCATATTACATTATAAATAAATAATTAAAACACATATTGATAATAACAACCAACTAAATACTGTCTTGCCGGTATGCATGACTCATGTCCGGAGAATGTAGGTCCGATTATCAGGTCTATTGGATTATTAATAATCCTGAAATTTAAAACCGGATTTTCTTTCAATTGAACAATTCGTCACATTACATAAATCCATATACTCGACTTTTAAAGGGATATTTTAACACTGTGTAGAACCATATTATGATGGAACAAAATTGAATATATTATTTCGTAATTTTTTCCCAAGCATAATTGGGATTTTTTATATGTTATCTTGTATTCAAAAATAAAGTTGAATAAGCCGCAAAATTGGAACCTGGATAGTATGAACTAACAACTGATCGATTGCTTAAATTTAAAAATGAAACCAAAACAAGGTGAAAAAAAAAATACGTGGATAAATATCATCAACTTCACGTTTTCTACATAAAGTTTTGAGCGAATACAAAATAGAGATAATTAGAATCATCTAAGCTTTTTCATAAATTAATGTTAAAGCATCTGTAATTACGGATAAATTTATAAGTCATTATTTATTTAAAAGATTTTATGGAATTATTTTATTATCCTAGCTAATGTTTATTTTTGGCATTTCTGAAAAAGTAAAATGACGTATCCTGTTTGGATATTAGTGAGAAGCGTATCTATTTTTAACGTAATTCAAGTTAGCTGCGTGACAATGGTCGTTTTACTTAATGTTTTCATTAAGGCACGCTTACGCTTGCGTAAGATCCTGTATAAATACTGCGGCAGAAACATCGCCTTAGGCACTGTTGGAAACTTAACACATAAGAAACCCATGACAATGTCTTTCGGTATTGATTTCAGACATGCCTTCCATAAAATGCTACATCTTCGTTATGGATATTTACCCATTTTAAAAGTTTATATAAACTTATCTACAATACATGAATTTCCATATATAGATATTATATTGAAAAAACAAAAGAAACGACATATCCAGGCAGATATCCTTTACTGACTGATGGCTGTATCTAGCCGCATTGAATACTCCCTCTTTTCTTTCCTGAGACACAGATAATATCATTCTAACGGGTGATATACGCTGCCGTTTTACATAATATACAAACGTCATCTGGTCCAGACACGTAAATGGTTTTAGATTTAATACGAAATAATTATTTCTTCTGATATTATGTGATGATATCAATGAAATCATAGGGGATTTTTATGAGAAGTGTATAAAGTATTTTAGTATTTCTATATTTGGAAATGTAATCTTAAAAAAGTACTGGTCACCTACTATTTACCATCGAGCAGTAGGAGTATATTATATTATACAAATATTGCAAAATACGATTCACGTGTTTGCTGGAATTGGTCAAAAGGTGGGCTTAAATGAAATCGTAAAAAAACCGTGTGCATTTTATTTTCCATAAATACTAAATATAAAAAGAAATATTTAAGACATTCCTGAACGTGTTTAGTCCCTTAGTGGTAGAAGAGCTTTCTGAGCAAAGAGCGAGGCAAGAGGTGGTTTTCGTTTTGCTCTGGGGGTAAGACTGGGTAGGCTGGGGCGGCGCGAATCTCAGGGGCAAACAACTCAAGATTGAATATGAAAATTTAATCAGGTAATTTCATAGGGGATGATGCCGCAAGGGTGGCCTGTATACCCGCCCGAAAACTTACTCCCACACTACTCTTAATGTTTAGTAAACGAGTTCTGTATGTGGGTTAAGTTGAATGATTGACGAAGGAAATGTATTTTATAGCTGAAAAAAAATATTTGTACGGCTATATTCTTCCCAAAGACATATATTTTTTAAGCTCTATTATTATAAATATTTCCATTGTTTTATTTTTTCTTAACTTCAGGCGTAGAGACAATTGGCATCTTTCTACTACATTATACCATACGTTAAAATTTTTAACAATTTCCAAATATTTTATGGCGAAAGCTTAATTATATTATATATATTTTTGAAACTAAGTTTCATATTACCGTAATTGAAAATTGTATTTAACCGGATTCGATGTTTATTTTAAAACTTTTGCAGTATTCTTATGATTTTTTTTTTCCATGTTTGCTCCCAAAGTGTAGCATATGGATCTACATAGTATGAAGATATCCACTGCGAAAGTAGAGTACATAGGTCTCCATAGTGTGAAGACATGTCTTAACAGATTATTTTCACGAGAATTGTTTGTCAGAAAATTGCTCAACCCAATGGGCATCCAGTCCTGCATTTTCAGATATTTTTAATTTCAAAAAATTGTGGAATCGAACCCGAATTCCCCAGATTGCTATGCACGCACGCTACCAACTACGCTAACCGGGGAGACAAATGATTCTTGACAAATTTATGATTCTTAATACTTATGGTTTATTGATAAAATGATAGATCATTGTGATGTAATTATCGATTGTGTGGTACTCTATTTCATTGGAGTATGTTATATTGCGACGTGATATTAAATTATTAACAGTAGTATAAACATTATACATAAATTATGATATGGATGTCTTTTGCTTATTTTAATACATATTTCAATATTCGATGCCTTTGAGTTGAAGTTATATATTTTTAAAAATTTACATGAAAAATTTTTCTCGATAGTTGTCATTGTAGTTTTTCTTACAGGAGCTTTTATGGTCGGTATAAGAAAAAAGCTAAAAATATATGAACCATTAAAACCTCGCTTCGTTATCGTGACACAATACCCCACGAGATAATATCTTAATAACTTTTAATATAAGTTTTCTATTTTATGAGTTTGTTGCAGAAGCTTTACAAAAAGTTAGCTGTAAATATGTTTCCGCTTTGTAAAAACGGTGTATTCATTTTCACAGCTAAGTGGCGTACGTAGTAACAAAAAAATATATGGAAGGGACAATTTTTAAAAATACAACTATCATTTATACATTTGACATAAGTCTAAAAAAATCATTTTATCAACTACTGATTCAGAAATATGTATGTAAAAAGATCTCATGGTGTTTTGGCATTTACATTTTTTTGTTTGAAACAATTTGTTACTTAAACCGTTTTTTAATCACATTTAATTGTAATTTTATTTTTATAAGCGAAGTGAGGCTTATAATTAACTAATAAAATATTTACATAATTTAAAAAGTAAGATTATATCTATCAATTTTTTTTATAAAATATATGTGCCCAATTTTCTATTCAGTTTTAATCAAGCATATTCGAGACGTCTTAAATTGAAAAATACTTTTCTTTATTCGACGGGAATTTCCCGAAAATTAATACAAATATCCCAAAATTTCAAATGTCACGCATTCAAGAGTTTTAAGTTTAAAATAATATTCACATATATTTTATATATGTTATATATATAAAAACTTTATTAGTCAAGTAGTTATGTAAAGAAATTATTAGAGTCGCCATAAATGTGGGAACGCAATTCTTCTTAAACCAATAAAAGCCGCTCTTGTGGGAACCATATCGGATAACCTGATGGGACTAACATCCGGTTGAATCGTATTGAGCGTGATATACTTTGCTGTCAAAACATCATGTTCACCATATGACGCCTAATAAAGTAGCTTGTTTATATTAGTTATAAATTTTTCAAAAGCACAAAATTATAGTGACTTATGCAGCTGATCGTACAGATTAAAAGTATTAATGCCGTACCATTGGTGCATATTTTATAAAATTTCTATATGATATAGTTGGCATCAGTTTTTAGGCAGGTAAAAGAACATGCAGACTATTTCACAAGGTCAAATAATATTACTTTAGCAGCAAAATCACAGTGACCTGCAATAAAATATATACCGAAGTGGTCTGTGGTTTTATCAGAAAATTACACTATCAAATCTTGCAATATGAAAGTAAATATGTTCTCTTTAATACTCCACCTACGGCACTGAATATTTTTTTCTAATCACATTGCACTGAGTTTTCATGAGTTTAAAATGTTTGCATCAGTGCACTTTAAGTTTTGTTATCCTTGTAATGCAAAAACAAAGCTTTCATCATTTATAATATCATGATACTTTCTTTACTATAATCATATTGTCTTCCAACTTTTGATCTATGAAATATCCAAAAGTGTTTTGAGAATCACTGCCATTGCGTTTTTTTTTAAGATTTTTTAAAAAATAGATACACTTACTTAGAAACTTTCCGATTCTAAGCTGTATGACATACTATTTTTGTAAACTGAGTAATATATAAAGAAAATGTGTATGTTCCTCAAAGAAACACGAATGAAAAAAAAATAAAAATTAGAAACTTAAGGAATCCATTTACACTGTGTTAAAAAATTACACTTTTTATAGTTTTCTTATAAATAATTCAAAAGTTCTTTTGTTTATATTGTTAAGAATAATAAATATTAAGTGTTTTAAAAATATTAAAAATAAATAAAGGCATTATTTTATCTTCAAATTTATGATTGGAGAAGAAATTAAGAAAAAAATTAAGCTTCAGAAAATTTTAAGTAAACATAAAAATATTATGCATTATTCAAAAATAAATGTCAGTTTATTTAAACAATTCTTTTAAAATTGCAACAAAAATAATACTTCGATACTTTTTAATTAGTAATTGAAATTTAATAACAATTAAACTTAATTGCTTCGGTACGTCACCTTTTTATTACAAAACATTTGATTACAGGTCTCTAAATTATGTCTTTTTGTACCATGTTTGCTTTCAAAGTTGAGCATATGGATTTACAGTGTGAAAATATTTACTCTGAAAATGAAGTATATGGATATTTGTCTTAACAGTTTTTTTTAAATAGGATAAGTAAATATTATTTTCTGTCATTATCATCACTGTTATAATAGAAAATATACAATTCGTTCGATAAAATACAAATTTATACTATTAAAATGTAGCAAGTATTGAACTTATATTATTCTATTGTAATTCTATGCATTTCTTACGATTTGTCACAAAGTGAAAGCATTTCCTGTCGTTGAATCGAAACGCATACCGGAAGCGGTCTGTCCGCTCCAAAGATTTGGCGCTGATTTCCGAAAGGTGTTTGCGACGCCGAACCGGATATGGCGTCATCACAAGAAACAAATGGACACCGCTTTGTCAAGCGCTTATCAGTCGTATTCGCTAGTGGACGTTTCCTATTGAACCTTTTGAATGGGCAACGCTTGAAACTGATATTATTTATGTGAATAACTATAGATACAAATGCTATTTTAAATTGTTCGACTACGTGGTTATAATATATAGTATAATATTAATTGGATTATTATTTTTTACGTTATTCTTTACTTTACATAATAACTATACTATAATTCAAAAAGGCTTTATGATTTTTTTATATAAAGACCTAGTTATAATAAGATTAAGAATACTTCTTTACATAATATTTTAAAAATAGTAAAAACTACCATAAAAATACATACTTTGCAATTTATTATATATTTATAAATGGCTTATTTAATTCTTAAAGAAGAAAAATGCTAGCCATATATTTTTCTTGAAAACTGTTAAATTATGGCAGTTGTCTGCCTAGGATGGAGGGCGGTCCGCTTCGAGCGTCACACATTTTGGAGCGGCATTTTTTTTATATTTTAACAATTTGAATAAATCTTGCGCTAGAGCTGATGAAAAAAGCGATAAACTACAATTTTTGGAAAGAAGTCAAATTTTTGTGTGCGTGGAAGTACAAAAGTATAAAATACTTGGAAGAAAATACCGCTCAAAGGTAAATGATCACCCCAAAAGCCTTTTAAATTCAATTTAATCAACAATAACTGAAATTCCATAATTATATTCGATTAAAATAATTTGTCTGATTGTATTGCGTATATTTTTCATTCATTTTATTTTATAATACTTATTAAATACATTTTTCACAATCAAAATATAGAACTCAGCTCATGAAAGTCTATTAATTTGGTAGGATGAAGAAGAAAACACTTGTCATGGATTCGTTGACGAGTAGATAAAATTGTCGATGACTGTCAAAATATGAAATCAGAAAAAACGAGCTAAAAAAATCACGTGAAAAGAGTTGTTGAAATCTGAAACCGAATAATTAAACTTATACCTCTGTTAACATGCATTCAGGTTGCTGCAACGAAAAGTGACTCGTCAATTCTTATAAATATTAGATTAAATTTTTATAAAACATAATATTGCACTATATAAAAAATGTATGTCTGGGAAAAATACCTGCTATGAGCTTGGGTGTACTACTGATAAAGGTTCTTGACATTATGTTATTAAATAAGATTTTTTTTTCATTATTTTAATGTTTCAAAATCCTCAAGCGTTCGTTAGTTATGATTTTTACAGGCGCTCTTGACTTTTTTAAGGATAAATTAATTTACGAAATTCTTCTCATGGGAATAAAAAAATAGCTGTGAATATTGTATACCTGGTGTAGTGGTTCTAAAACTTTCAGTCTATATGCATCATTTTTTAAAAATGTTTTTAAATGTGTTCCTTTCAAAATTGGATTAATTGCATTTTCATTTTATTAATACATCTGATTTCAAAATGAAGCATGTAAATATTTAAACACATTGAACTTTATATTGTGTCATTAATAATATGTCTTCATAATTAGCTATATCAATCCATTTGTGGACGGGACATATTCTGAAATACTTTTTCTTTTTTATGAATATCGTTGCCATGTTTGATATTTTTATCTGAGGCATATAGGTGGGCTTGCATCCAATGTTTTTGAAAACAATACAATTGCTGAAATCTATATGCTCGATTTGAATTTGATATTATAATATTTTTTACACTTTCAGAGCGCATTTTGAAAAAAATATAGTATTAGAGATAAATGTACAGCCATAAAAATTGCACAAAACCTTAATCTGAGAACATCAGAATACGATAGGTGGCATCAGAGTCGTAGTAATAATGTTGGTCCCCTCGGCGGATATTAAAGTCGAGGCCCTTCTCTGTCTAGCTTTGCAAAAAATATAAGTGAGAAAAAAAATATTTTTTCAATGAAAATATCAATTGTATTATAATTAAATTATACAAAATTAAAATAATTTACCACAAGTTCTGAGCTTTCTTCAGGCCTTCGCGCTCTTAGCAAATTTTGCCAATGCCCATGTATGGCACTGTACAACATATATGTTTAATAACATACAATTCTCATCAAGTAACTATAAATATACACGTATTACTTTTATTTAAATTATTAATACTTAACGTTGAAAAGCATATAACGGAATTGGCTTAGCACAATATGTTAAAACACAATATGAGCCGTATAATGGTATCTTAAGACACCCACAAATTCTTGAAATTAAGGGGGTATTTCCAAAGTCAAGTTATTCCATTATTTCAAAATTAGAAATAAAGTATTTGGAATGTGTATTTTTTGTATAAAATAACAATTCAACATGTTTTTCAATGTTTATTATTGGAAATTGTTGCTTATTTACTATTATAATATTTCGTTGAAATCTTCTCCTTTTTGTTTTTGTAAAGTGGTGAAATACGCCCCTTAACTATAGCTAAAAATTACCGCGTCGTCAAAAATGTGGAGTTATATAAAAAATTCTAACAATGTAATGCACAGAAACGAGAAAAATAGTATCGATTAAGAGACATCACTATAAAGAAGATTGGTAAAGATGAATGATAAGTCAAAAAAGTTTGAAGTAATACAATAAGTACTGAGTTTGTGTGATAATAAACAGATATTTGAGAATCGTTGAATTAAAAATGTTTATGGAAGATTTTCATGATACAATTCACTGCCGTCTTTGATATATTAAACCTTTTATTGAAGGGAAAAATAATACACGCAGCAAATTTTCATTCCCCGAGGACGTTGCTGGAAAACTTCCAGAAAAAATATGTTGTACGTCATGTTTCTATTACAAATATAATTCATATTTTTTTATTCATAAATAATATGAGCTTTTCATCGAATAGATAATAACTATCATTTAATTTAAAATTTTGTTTTATACCAACATAATGTATTTATTGAATTATAATCATTTGGTGGCAATTAACATTTTATTACCAACTCGTTTTTAAATTGAAAGTAAATGCATCTCACCAATGTGCATACTTATGATGACATTATTGTCTTTTGTCAGAAAATCAGTAAACAAATTTGCCACCTAACTTGTATAGTTGAGCTTTTGTGCTTATTCTCACGAATTAATAACTTACATAATAACTTATTGAATCATTGTGATGATTGAATATTGTTCGATATTTTTTTTTAATATGGAGCGTCCCTAAATAAATTGACATTTTAAATTTGATTTTACTTTTAGTCCACGGAATTTCTACCATTTTCAGTTATTTAAATTTTTACGCTTGTTTACACTATGAACCTTTCCTTGATTTAATTTTTAATTATTTACCTAGAAATAAAAAAACTCAAAAAATTTGATAAATATTAAAAATGCATTAGTAATATAATAATTTTGTTTATATAAAATGTCTTTGCTAAGTTTTGACAGAATATAAAATATATCAAAGTGTTGTAGAATATTCTAATAATTTCAGCGCTTTCTTATTTTTCAAGCTTCAATATAAACTTTATAATGATGTTAAATTATGCAAAGCTATTAATAGTATATAACCGGAATGCAGATAAACTTCTGAACAAGAAGAACGATTGATTATTAAAAATACTGAACAAAAATATTGAAACAATTATTATTGTGCTGAATGACAAAATAACTTATATTTATGCTACAGGCCAGTTATAATTAGTCACATAAAAATCTAACATATCTAAAAATAGTAACAAAACTAAAAGCACCGACACATTTTAAGTTAATTTAGCAACTTAGCATTACTTTGAGATAGTTTAATGAATACAGTTTCTTAAGCTGCTAAAAATGATAAATATTTCGTATGGTAATTTTAACGTATGATAATGACTGATGTCCCCAAGCATGCTCAAATTACCGCAAATTCGTGATTTTAGATGACCAGCCAATAGTTAACAAGATTTCATTTATAAAGCTTACATATAAAAATAAGAAAATAAAGTATTCTGGGGGCTTAATGTTCGTAAAGTCTTATTATTCTAACTCAGTATGTTTCAATTAAAAGCATAGCGTATGGGGGTAAATCACATTGCGGTTAGTCACGTTGAGTGATGGTTTGTCATGGCGTGGAGCTCAATCAACTTGAGCCGACCTCAACAACTGTTAATGACAAGCTTTGATGAGAATATAATTAAAAATATGGCTTAATGTAGCTCGTGGTATAACACATAAACAAAGAAAAGCATCTAGGTAGCTTTGTTAGTCAACAATAATTTATTTATATTATTTACTCGCTTGATTGACTATTTTCGTATTTATAATTATTGTTATAATTTATTTTTATTTGCACATCTTTACATCCAAAGTTTATCAGCTTGGTCTTACAGATTTTTCAATTTGCTTATATGGTAAATTGTGGGATGTTAATCACATCATTAAGGAGAATCACCATGCATAGATTGAAAGGTGATTACTTCTCAAGTAGGTTCGATCGTTCGCCAGACCGGTTAGAAACTACGTTTGTTTCTAAAAAGAGTAATTTCCTAACTTTTGAAGAAAAACAGCTTACAACTAGCAAAAATGCTTACTTAAAATAATAACCTTGCACAATTTGGTGTATACTATCTAATGAAGTTACTCGTGGAATACTTTTGTACGTATCTTTGACAATAATCTCATGTTTATTAGGCCACCGTACAATCTACATATCTCTGTTGATGTGGCGGATGGCGAGTAAAATAGCAAGTCAGTATAATTTTCTATACAGTCCGAATGCTTTTATATATATGAATTTTATAATTATCAGGTACTTATATAATATGTACTTCTTAATGTATTATATAAATGTTGTATAAAAAGGCATGAATGGGACACGTGTACAAATATCAAAGATCTTTAAATTGATTGAAATAATTAAAATTGAAAATATAATTTTGTAAGTCGAATTTTATTTCTATAAATAACATTTTATTTTACATGGTAGAGAATCTTCCGATTCCAAAAATTTGTATTTTTAATTTTCATGCAAATCCACAAAGAGAAAAATCGTCCCGCTTTAATATCAAGAATTTTCATTTTAAAGAGAAGTGTCAACTCCAGTACAGCCCGAAGCTAGATGCACATTTATTTAATTTCCTTCATTACAATTTCCCCTGCATTTCATTTCCTTAAGCTAGCAGAAAAAAACCAAAACATCATTTCGTACAAAGTTTTCCACGTCGGAGATTAACGAAGTCAATTTTAGTCAGACTAGATTATTTGTTCGGCATACTTTTCTATATATTTAACGTGATATTTCTAAGCATTTATTATCATTTGATGATCATTATTTTTAAATAAAATTTTCATTCTATATAAAAAGTTCCAAAAATATTTCAACACTAAAGCAATTACATCGAAAAGATTCAACATCTTTAAAATCTTCAGTATGCTAACTAGCTCAATTTTATTATTCTTTTCTCTAATGAAAAATCAATATCCATTCAATTTTATTTGTAGTTACAATAAAGAAGTTGCTTAAGACCTATATAAATTAAGCTTAAAAGCTTGAATGATTGACAATGATAATCACCAGTCAATATTATTTTTATTTCTAAATATATATACTATTTAAAAAAAAACATTTCGAGAGCGAGCTACTTTTATTATTGAGATTATAGTTTAAAATATGCAGCTTATTGCCAGAATGAAAATTTCTAGCTTCTAAATGAATAGTAATATATATTCTTGTGTAATTTTGCTTAAATCTAAAACCTCTTGTAATTTTAATCGAGAGGGTTATTTTCAAAGTGTACTTATTCCACGTTATTTTTTCACAAGTTAAAACTTTATAAATGTTTTCTTACACCAAAATAGTTTTATGCAATTAATATTTGCGTATCTAGAAGAAAAAAATATTTCCATAGCAAACGCATTTTCGTAGACTTTTTAGTAACTTTTTGGCACTTGTATTGCCTATCGCAAATCTTCAATCTTGAAAACGTACAGTATTAGTTACATGACCTGTACGTTTATATTTCAACATTGCATCGTAATAAGCACGCGTTAAAATATAGCCACAACTCAAATCTTCATTGTATAATAATTGTGAATAATTATAATTTATATATTTCACTAAACGCCTATAAAGGTAAACGTAATTAACCCAATAAATTGGCTTATTAATATTAGGGCGGATATAAGTTCCCATGTCTCCAATGTGTCAATAACTTGCGACGGTAATGCCATCTGCCGGCGTGTTGTGAAACTACGACCCCTGTAATAAAGCTCACGGCTTGTATGTTTATTGCTTTTCAATAAATGAACATAAAATTTAATGATCCGGGACTACAGCGATTTGTCATTTTATTTTCCGTCATTTGTTTTTATTCCTGGCGTGTTTTTGTGTTTTCACTTTAAGTTTACATATCGCATGTAATATTCTGTGGAGGTTTTATCTCTTAGCTCCCTTTTTATGTTTCAAAACAAATAAATAAGATACTTTTTTTTTCGAATTGAATATACTTTCAAACTTTCTAGGTATCACCGTATATATAATTATAACACAATTTTCGTCATAATTTGATATAATTTGTAAACTTATTTCATCTTTTTGAACACAATTTCACAGCCGTACTCATACTACAACAAAGACTGTAACTATCATATTTATAAAGCTTATATACCATACAAATTAAAACGGTGATATAGTTAACTGCTCATTCCTACTACCTCACTAAATTAACGTAAAAAAAGTCAACAATCATATTAAAAATACTAAGCCTATTAAAAATATGTTTCAGAACATTTAAAGCGTTTATTATTTACAACTGACAGGACTGAATTGTCCTGTCAACCGTTTATGTAATATCAGAAACTGTTAAAAGAAAAAAAAAACGTGTCGAAAGAGACGAAAATTTGTATATTGATAGTGCACAAATAAAGCTAAAAAGGTGTTTTTTTGGAAAACAAAAGAAGCGGTTCTGTCACACAAAAATACATCGTTTTATACTTTTTTTCGTCATAATTTGACAAACCTATTTAATATAAAACTTACATCTACATTAATTTAAACTATGATATATCCGCTCCAAAAGCGGACAGTTTGATTTACCATATTGTTATAACCAATACAACTTCTCCGGTAACCTAAAGATTGAGCAATTGTCTGGCAAGCAATTCCTTTAAAAAATAATCTGTCGTGATACTGTCGCTCAAGAATTGATTTGTCAAATATTTACGGTGCGTGATTTGAAAAACAAAACATGTTTCTATTAGTTAGTAATTTATATAACATTTTATACCGTAATAATTGTATTATTCCATAGTAAATCAATAATATTGCTTAAAAATTATAACTGAGATAATTCGTGTATTCATTTATCAAATTTGACGGTTAGTTCATTCGACAGACCAATCCTAAAGCGACGATATGTCATATGTTCATATTGCAGAGATCTATAGACATAAACCATATTTTCGCGGATATCTTCACATTGTGTAGATCCATATGTTTTATTTTCAGAACGGATACAGTAAAAAAAACATTAATCTTACTCTCTTTGCATCTGAATTGTTTATTCCAAACGTAAAAACATAAATTGATTTTAAATATTGTTTTTTTACTAGATTCAAGTTGTTATCATTAGTAAATCTCTCAGAACATTTGTTATGTTTGATTTTTTCAATGCAGCTATAAGAGAAGTAATATACCTTCCACTACCAATGCGCTGAATTTCATCACAAGAGAGACTATATAATAATTGGGATATGAGTTAACATTTCGCATATCTTTGAAGGTTTAAATAAATCGTGATTTTTTTTTTGTCATGTATTTTACCGTCTTTTTATTTATAATTTATTGCGTTCAAATTATTTTTACCGCAACCGTGGACATAAAATTCCACTTTGCAAAGTAGCTAAAAAAACACGTGATTTTATATTCTGAATAAACAAACCCCCGCGTAAAAATTATTTATTTTTTAAATATTTTTATTAATTTATTAAGTGACAGTTTGAAAAAAAAACTTTTAATTTTTTTAGTTTTTAGTCAACTAGTTGAAGGCTAAAAATACTCAATTGAACAAGAAAGAAACTTTGAACAAAAGATGCATAACTTAATGTTTAAAAAATCGGAATCGCCTCACGAAAACTCTGCAAAATAAATCCAAGCAGTTTATACATTCGAAATGGCAGTAATAGGACAATAATGTGGAGTGCGCATGTCCCGGAACAAGCCAAGCCGAGCGCCCTGATGAAAGCTCAAGCACTTCCGCCATAAACCGGATACGTGACGACCGCACCTCTACTTCCGTTTACTTTTTACTTTGCCTCAATACCTGTGGAAGCTACGGGAAACGTTTAAAGCTTTCACCTTCTTAGAAGATTCAACTGCAGCGTGTTTGCTACAATAAATAGGAGTGTATTTCTTACTTAGAGCCCGGTTTGCAAGACTGCTAAAGCACTGGGAGTGAAAATGCCATTTACATAAATAGTTTATTTCTTCAGTTTTGTATTCCAAGGAAAAGCACAAAAAATGCACGTTAAATTAAAAATAACGTGAAATTTATGCACTCATAAAATTTGTTGCGCTAAAACTTAAATAAATGCCTCACTATCCTCGTTTATTTGAATACTATTTTTAAAAATTGCATTTAGAGGTTTTAAAAAATTAAACTTGTATGGCTTGTAATTCATATGGCTAGTCTTTAGTTAAAAAGGGGTTAATATTTTATTGAATGAATGCAAATAAAACGTAACTTTAAATGGGTTGGAAATATAAAATGTAAAACTAGATTGCTTTAAATACATATCAAGTACGTATTTGACGAAGAAAATTTATTTAACGATATTAAATATTTTATTATTTCTTGAAGTAATATATTATAAATATTCCTGTATAATTCATTTTTCAAGTAGAGAAACATCGTTTTCTACGTAATTGCTTTTGAAATTAGATCGACATAAAGCATGGCTTGAAATTTTAATAATATATCCAAGGTAGAAAAACATTTATTGCGAATTGATAAACTATAATATCTAAATATATTTTACTAATATATTATATCTTTCATAATACTTAGAATTGGTTAATTAACTTTTATGTGACAATATAAATTAAGCAGAAGAAAAATCATCTGTTATTATCTGGTAGTTGAAGTAAATCATTAAAGGGATAATATTTCATTAATGCGGCCTCATTCAAATAAAAATAATGTATCTCACGGATATGTGATATTAAACCAGAAATGTTTTAATTGACGTTTACATAATATTATAATTTTTAGTTCTTATAAATGTATGTTAATTAGAATACAAACCTTAAGTCTTATAAAGCTCTTGAAATCTTGAAGTACCGAATTGTTTAGATTAAAATTTTCTCACGTTTATATAAACACACGAAATTAAAAGGTACTATCTACAAAAGGCGTAGATATATCTTAATTCTACTCTGCCTCTGTACAATAATTACACAACAGAGTCTAAGATAAATATAAGATAAATCTCATTTAATGAAAACAGGCATACACTATCTCCACTACAGCGTACCATTTTGTACTTCCATTATGAAGAAACAGAAAGCCGTTTGTCCTAGAAAGCTCACGAGCAGATCTCTCAGGTAAAGATGCGATGGCCAAAAACTGCGCAGTTTAAGTTTGCATGGATAAGTAACCATTTACCTTTACTCAAAATATTATAATTTTCGTAATATTATCAATTAAATTCTAAAATAATTACGCTTATCGTTCTCAAAAACGTACTTAATAGACTGTGTAGGATTCATTTAAAATATAATTTTTAATTAATTAAGTATTGTAGAGTCTACTATTTAATAGATACTCTTAGTTTTCTCCGTATTTGATTTAAGTATGTATACGGCTTACACGTCAATCTAGTATACAGCCATTAAAGTAATGAATATTTACTTTTATTGAAAAATATTACTTTTACAGCTAAAATTTGAATTGATCCTACGTTATTACAAAAATAATACTGCTATTGATTATTTAATGGAGAAAATATCATTTAAATTCTACATTTTATTGTATCTTATATATACGTATATCAATTATTTCAGCTTATATTACATTGGTCTACATACTGAAGTACATATATATATATTAGTTTCATTATAAATACATCCTACTATTATATATTTTTTCAGTAAGACATGTAGTATTTTACAGCATGAATACACATTTCAACACTAAATTGCTCTACCTGCTGGTATCTATGATTTCTTTATTTAACACGCTCATTTGTTTATCGTATCAAATTTGTTTAAAGATCTAATCTATTTCTTATATTTAAACATCTAAGATTAAGGACTAGATGCCAAATGGGTCGAAATTTTTTAACAACTAATTCACATAAAAAAAACTGTCAAAACATGTTGCCACCTTTATAGATAAAACACTTTATCCTTGGATTGGCCAATTTCTTATTGATACACATTTGTATACTCTATTTTCAGAGCGGATATGGGAAAGAAATATAACGGGTAACATAAACATAATCATATAAAGAGCTGCATTGCTCGTATTATAACACAAAAAATTTAATAGAGTATTCAATTTGTAAGCGTTGCTCATCGCTGGTTATCTTTTTGTGCTATAGGATTTAATTTTGCTGAAACTGTCACGTACAAAATCAAAGGTTGATCAGCGACACAAAATCTAAACTTCGCCCAAAAAGCAAAGTCGCGAATATCAAATCAAACTTCAATCTTCAAACAAACAAGATGTCATCGGCACGCAGCCTTGTTTTTATCACGTAATTAACTTTATTTAAGAACATAATTAATATTATCCAAGGAAATTTAATCAACTTTTAAGCAGGAGCTTTAACATTCTACCTCTATAATGTTTTGTAATCAGCTCATTTTTATATATTAACATATACTTCATCAAATTTTTAAAACGATTTACGTTAAAAAATGTATAATTATGCATGTCAGTTAGTACAGTACTATAATATTTAATAATGTATCATCAAAATAAATCAAATATTTTAAATACTTGGTATGGCTCACGCGTTCTACAATTAAAATTGTATATAACGATAATTTGTAATGATACTAGGAAAAGGTTTGTGTCAATGTAATGTTGTTTCTTAGAACTTTTTTATGAATATTCTATCTTGCATTTATCTTCATCTAATCTAACATAAACTAATTAGTGCATTTCTTCTTCTTACTAATGTATTCTAAAAAATCATCCTATATACTCCGCAGAGGTTTATTCAGCAGAATTGTGCTGTATGCCTCTATAGCATGAGAGAAAGAAAAATGATGCAAATATAATAACATATATCATAATTAACGTACTTTCTGAAAATTTAATAGATAATAACAGCTTTAAATTAATGTGAAAAATATATTTGTATCATTTGCATCTACACTTTGTAAATACAACAACATGCTCACTTCATAAATGGGTATATCTGCAACCTAAAGATTTATTTTTATTCTCAAAAATACGCTGTTACCTGAGTTTTCAACTAACCCATTTATGGTTATTTCAACTATCAAAAATTTATAGTAGCTATGAATTGACCCATCAATATTCAACACCGAATCGCGTGTGCTAACATCTCGGCCACATGGAGAATTCGCATATAAATTGCAGTAAACTAAGCCTAACGTTTGATTAAATCTCTTATTTCATTAAATCTAGATTATCAAACAAGTTTTGTTATTAGTAATATTTGAAAACTATGCGTAAAGTTATTTAATATATCCATACGCGCATATATAATTTTATCAAGTACAGTCCTAAGGCATTTGAATTTTAACTGTGTAAAAATTACCACTCCATAAATTGAGTGTATGAATCTTTTTTAATGAAAATTGATATTCAGCCAGTTGATTGACCCATTAAACGTTCAGTCCTGGATGTTTTTTTTTGATTTTTTAAATTCTACATTGCAATTTAAGCCTGTAATATCAAGCTCTGAAGCGCGCATACTAACTTTTCAACCAACGGTGACTAATGTAAGATAAATTTGTCCTTGTTTGGTATTGAAAAAAAAGCTCAAAGATTTTCATCTTTTATTGAGTGTGTTTTAATATAATCCAGCTTATTGATGAATTCAACACAAAAGGTTCGATTTGAGTTTCAATAATTTAAGGACAGTGTATTTTAATGTACCGAGTAAACTGAATGTAGATGAAATGATTTTTCACTTTATATATGTCGACGCCGTGGAGCAAAAAATCACTAACTAATCTTTTGGTAAATATGAGTTAGATACGTCAATGTTCATAATTCTGATGTCTGCATCACTGAATAAATGTACTTATCGCTAACAATTTAAACTAAATATATCTATCGTGTTTAGACAGTCTGATTGTTGACTATTTGTAAAGTCAGCA
>JAGVSQ010004068.1:0-20160 GCA_022683975.1 Rhyacophila evoluta
TGTATGTCGTGTTGTTAATGTATTAAACTTATAATTTGTGATATTACAACATGTAATAAATAAGTCCTGAAGAGACTTCACTATCACTAATTATGGTCACCTATGTGATAGCATTGTAGTTTTTTAGTATTTAATAAATCTTATTATTTTTAGCTCATTATGTGAATATATTTGACACGATTTCTCCTTCACTGTTACCTGAATAGTAAATAAATACAATAAAATTGTATCACTCTCCTTGGAACAAAAAATCCTGCACAATCAATTTCATGGACATTTCATTTTATCTTCCGATAGATTTGATTTTAATTTATAACCGTAGATATTAAAAAAAACTATTGTAAAACGCAGTGGGGCACCTAGAAAATATAATTTTTCAATTATTATTTATTACCTATAATTTTTTAAAAGATCGAACACACACAATGGTCGATAGAGGTCATTTTAATTAATTATTTATACTTAAACAGCATCAGTATTTTTTTCCAGTTAGTAAAACAGATGATTAATGAAACATTGTCTATGTAATTATAATGTTCGTTTAACATTACCATCTTACTCATTATTTTATTGATGGCTAACAGGTATTCAATCATAACAATTTATTAGAAATTACCTACAGTAATAAAATAGCACAGTATTTTAAACGAGTTTCAATAAGCCCTACGTATTTAATCTTCATATTGAATCTCACCACAGACATCGCTTTTATATAATAGTGTTTAAATCTTTTAAAAAGTATTTCGATTGATTCTGTAGCTAATGCTCAATTTTTATTTTCAAGGCATTATTTCCAACAATAATAAAGGCCGATTGTATAATATAATCTTGATTCTAGAGTTATTATTATAGTCTTTGAGAGTTAACACTAATAAATTGCATAAGGTTGCAGCAAGCTTTCGAAAAAGCTATCTCAAGTGATTTCAATGGGTAATACTTACTTACTATAGAGAGGCTGATAATTGTATTGGCTGTATATAATTATGCGGAAAAGATTTAACTGACAATCTTCGACTACAGAATATCGATGAATCAATCTACAAATTAGCCAGCTCCATGTGTGTAAAATGATAGGAGAAAAAGAAAACTTTGTTGAATGTGTATTTTTTATTGTATGGAGTTGGCTGGCATGTGCTGGTGATTTTACGTATATCCATTATACAGTGAAATTTTTGCCACATAAATATGAAAGCTGAATAAAATGTGCGAGTTTTTCGACCATGGGTGTAGTTAGCTAGTGTACAGATTAAGTCATCGATATGTCATTGTTTTAGAAAGGGATTACTACCAAGGGATTTTTACCGTGTTTTGCGTATACATACATTAATGGGAAATTACCAATCATTGTTGTAAATAAATTCAAAAAGGATGCAAAGTGAATTAGATTTTTTCTGAATAATTTATAAGATCCAGTTAACATCAACGCGCCTGAAGTTCGTACGAAGTTTTTAGCATATTCCTAATCACCCGTAGTTAACTGAGCTATGAGTCATATTGCATTACTACTTTTAATAATAATTATAGCTTCTGTGAACGGCCTTTTTTGTTTAATATTTTTGTAATCTAAAAATCATATACTTTTATTTAAATATCAACACTATATTTATCGTTCATAAAAATAACTGTGCATTCGATTAGATTTCACCAGTTGTCAAAATTGAGTTTATAGTACTGTTTTATATCTAAGCATAATATGTCTCAGTTTTAATAAAATATACCCGGAACACGTTACTTCTACAACAACGTTGATATAAGTGTCCAAATCAGATATGTTAAATAATTTTTAAATGATTGTTTTTTTTCTAAAATCGTGTTATACGAGATCCGAGCAATCGTAATTGGTAATAATGTGCACTATATCCACCCACCCCGTCCTTACACCCGAAGCTCTAATGTAGAGAACGTATCAAATTATATTTATTCTCCAAATATATGTATTATAATACTTTCTTTAATTCTCATATAAGCCACTTAAATGATTTCATCTCGAAATAAAAATAATGGTCAATATCAACAGAAAATTTGATTTCGTATTAAGCCTAGGACCGATATCTACGTGTGTATTAAATGACTTTGTGTGTAACGGCAGCTTCTATCACGTAGTTTAATGATGTCAATTGTGACAAATTGATCTTTATGAATCTTTATGAATCTTCTCTAACGCCTTTTTTTAAGGTTCGTTTTGAAAGCTCAATAATAAAAAATATTTCAGGTTCTCGCTTTTTCTGCCTATTTCGTATACATGCTTTGTACATTTTTTCTTGTTACAATTTTGCTACATTTTTTCTTATTACAATTTTGCTACATTTGTGTAAAAATCTGGTGTTCAAAAATGATTCGTTATTATCCATGATTTTAGACATCCGTGGAAAGGGTGGTACTAAGCCCGGATATGTAAAATGTATTATTTATTATTCGTCTTATTTGTATCTCGAGATAAATAGGAATACCAACTTTACGTAAAAACTCAAAATTTAACAACCATCTAAGCTTATCTTATGAAAAATTAAACTCCTAATATTTATGTTTAAAATGACAAATTATGAAACTTAATTTGTTTTTATTTGAGTGTATCCATAATACGAAATAGACTAAGATGTGTCGAGTGACGAAAAAGAAAGCAATTGTATTGTATGAGGGCCTATTTCCAAAATAAACTTATTCCTAGAATCCTTAGAACTGCATCCAAATTTATATAACGTATTTTTTGTACAAAATAACCACATAACATACATTTTAATGTTTATTTTTGTTTTCAGTATTTTTTTAAATGATTTTTTCTACTATGTTACATGCTAAATGGTTGTTCTATGCAATAAATACTCGTTCAAAATCTTCTTCTTTACATTTTAGCATAGTGGAATAAGTTCACTTTGGAAAAGCTCCCCTCATACATCATTATCTACATGTGATAGATTTAGAAAATCATGAAAATGTTAAGAATTCAATATAAAACAAAAAATTGAGTGGATATTTTGATATATATAGTGAGTGGGCACTTTTACTGTCTAGCAGTTATCTTTGATAAGATGAACATTGTTACTTTTAAATAAATGTATTTTTATAAAAGCCAGTATTAAAATATGTCTAAAAAATCTCTTTTAATAAATCCTAGAGCTTGAGCATAACAATATATACAGATATATATAGAGAGACCATATGAATTTGGAAGGTCATATAAGGTTGAATAATAATTACTTAAAATTACGTTCTTAGGTGGAGCTATAAATAATCCATTAGCTGCTGCCTTTCTCTAAAGATAAAGTCACTATGCAATTGGTGTAACTAACTCTCGATTAATTATTGGACCGTTTAGATATACATTAAAAAATTTAAATTAATTGTAAATATTTATTTGACATTTGTATTAGTCCCCTCGGTGAGCGAGAGGTAATCTATTTGAAGGATGTAGGATGTCTCACAGCTCCTGGAGATTTTTGAAAATCGTCAAATGGGGAATTTATTATCGAGTACTCCAATTTTATACTAGTTATATTTATACTGTGGATCCATGTGCATTTTTGGAAAAGACATGGTAAAAAATAAGCTATATTTAATATACATATTTGAGTGTTTTGTATTAATTCGATTACTTTTTTGTCTACAATAAATGCAGTTTTGTAATAAAAAACACGGTTTTAAAAAATAAAAACTAAATATACATATGCCAATAACGAGTTTTCAAAATTGGACATATTTATTATGTTAAGAAATAAATGGAGAAAAAAATAAGAACGAGACAGTAAATAAACTACAATGACAATAAACGACACCATATAAATATATCGCATACTGATGCATTGATGACATAACTTAGTAAGTGATGCTAAGTACGACTATTTTTACGAATTTAATAAAAATGTGTTTTCCACCACTTAATTATTTATTTATAATTTTTAATTTAATATTATACTATTTCTTAATTGACTAAAAAACAAATTACTTTATATCATTCAATGAACGATATAAATTTGTACCAACCAGAAATAAATAAGGTGAAACCTTAGCTCAGAGCTTCTCAAACGTTTTTCGCCGCGGCAATCTTGTCAAAATTCGCGCCACCCCTTAAATCGGTTCGAGGAAAAACCGTGGCACAGAGTTTGAGTTACTACGGTATAGAAGTCGGTCAGGAAATATGCATTTACAATATATCCTTCATTAATAGCGTTACAAAGTCTCCGCGGTAGCGTAGAGGTTAGCGTGCGCGCCTCGCAATCCGGGGAATGCGGGTTCGATACCCATATCTGCTGGATTTTTTCTAAATCTGAAAATGCAGGACTGGATGCTTTTTGAGTTTGACAATTATATGACAACCTACCACTTCTCGTCAAAAATAATCTGTCAAGACATGTCTTCACATTGTGGAGATACATGTACTCAACTTTCGGAGTGGACATCTTCTCACTGAGTAGATCCATCGGCTCAAATTACGAAATGGACATGGTATAAAAAGAATACATTAAATTGATGAAGTATGTTTTTCTGAGTGTACTTCAGTACTTTTATTAAATGAAACGATTAAATGTAGTTTTATAATAAAAAAATATTTATCAAACATTAATGAAAGGCCTTTTTACACACGTTATCAATATTGATATGCTAGCCTTCCCTTGGAATTGAGGAATTTGACATTTGACTTATCTTTTAATTGGTGTGTTATTGAAACATTAATTTAAAAACAGCAGGTGATCGAGAAAAAATAATTTAAATAATCGTGAGCTTTGAAAATACAATAATGCGTAATTTTATTAATCGAACCATCTTCAATTTTGACTCTTATAATTATTCTGTGACAAAGAAATTTTAAATGAATTCGTTCTAGCAATGATAAATATAATATTGGATAATTTATCGTATATATAAAATAGAAAATACATTCATGTATGTGTTTGTCTGTCACAGGAACTTCTCCCAAACCGTAAACATTAACGGCGTAAAATTTTATTTACATTCTAATTTTTAGATTAACTGTGCTATTTTTTAACTTTAAACATCATCACCGATTAACAACAAGAGACTTATAGTTTTTAATAGTCGAATATTAAAATAAAATTGTATTTAATTTGAATAAAAAAATGAATTTGAATCTACCTATATTTTTATTTCTAGCCATGTTCGCTCTGAATGTGGTACATCTATATTTATATCTACGTATTATGAATATGTACATATAGTTTTTTCTCCCAAAAATTGATTGTCAGCCATTTGCGAAATCCGTCGGGTATCCAGATCTGTATCGTTGATCGACTTCGACTTTAATTAGCCATGGAAGCAAAACAAATAGATATATGAACTATTTTATGATTTTTCATGCGATGTTGATGCATTGTGTCATATCACTAATCAATAAGAGTCTAATATAACGTGGGTTTTGTTTATATTGTATTACTATATTATTGTGTGACGCTCTATCAATCCGTGTTTACTCACCGCGTTAAGAGTTGTCCACTATCTATTCACCCCGTCCTTACACCTGGTCTCTCATAGCTGGTTAAGATACATTTTACTTTATTTGACGGGAATGTCCCAGAAACAAATACAATTCACCCAAGATTTAGGTTGCCAAAAATAAAGGCTTACTATACAGGACGCAATCTGTAGCGACGGAAAGCATAAACATACGTTGCCTACGTACGGTGGGATGACGTATACAACTCGATCGCTTCCCGCCGCGACACATCGCGTTCGGTGTAAAGAGCCTTAAAAATGTGGCAACGCGCTAAAAACTGTTGATATTTATAATAATCAATTCAAATGCAGTCTTCTTTCGAAAAGTCATTTTAAATATAATTTTTAATAAATAAAAAATATTCTTAAATAATATTCACATATTTAATGTTATTTTGGGAGCGGTATGTAGAATGGAAATACAGTAAAGAAACCTGAATTGAGAAGATAGCTAACTTATACTCCTCGTATAAAATCATCTATAAGAATACCTCCATATCATATAAATTTACGTACTTTATCGGGGAGAAAAATCTATCATTTCAATTCTTTAAAGCACTTAAAAAGTATGTTTCATATAACAATATCTCAATCAAAAAACACTCATATTCTTCCAACATTTTTACCGAATCGAAAATAAGTTTTGCATGCGTACAGGTGCCTTCATTTTGCGTTATATAAATTTTTAATTCATAATAAATCATTTACATACTTACATAATTATTCAAGTCTATAAAAAAATACGTTGACGAGCAAGGTTGTGGCAGCCACAAATATTATATTAAAACATCACTTTCTGTGTGAACGGTCAATGAAATATAAAATATTATGAAATATAGAACCGCTAATTTTTTTTTCAGTAAGGATTCCAACAAATTTTCTCTATTAGAGGCTTTAATGTTAACCTTTTTCAATCAAACGGGATTCAGATTTTAGCATTGACTTTATGAAATTCAATACAATAATGTAAGTATTTTAAATATAGAGAATGTACAAAATACAATTTCACGATTTAGATAATTCTTGAAACATTTTGGGACTCGTTTTAGCCGGTTATTTATTATCAAATGAAACGTAATTTTCCGTAATTGCTTTTTTTCCTTAAATCACTATGATTTATTATAACATTATAATGCAGATACTAAAAAAATCTAAACGTAATGAGGTAAGTGTTGGTCCATCCGCGCATGTCAGCATTTTCGATGAGAAAAATTATGGTCACTCATTTGGGATCATAAATCAGACGTCTATTTTAACGATTTTTCGCTAAATTACTTTAAAAATACTTTGTCTAATGGAATTCAAATTAAGTGATATAAAAGTTAATAAATTTTAAAGATACTTTATCAAAATTATTATAGCATTGGAACAGACACTTAATTTTCAGGTGTTCAACATAAAAAATGTATTTACAATGAGTATAATTTTTTAAATAAAATATTGCCATATTATTAAAACATATTGGGAATAGTTCTACATTATTTGGAAAACACTATATTTATCACATCCATTCGGATGTAGTGTGGATGTTGGGATCTGACTTTTTTCCTCTCTTTAATTTGATCCACTCTATACGTGGAATATATTTAGTGGCGTAGCTACATATTCAGCGCCTTGGAGCAAGTGCGCAAAAGCAAAATTTGTTATAGATTGAGACACGATGTCACGACCTTCAGAAAATTTAAGTTTCTCATTGTTTTAGCTCTCGCGTAGTAATGTTATGTCACGCCTTTTATAGTGCCCTCTCTAATTTTGCGCCCTCTATAATTCGTGTACCTGGAGCAACTGCTCCAACCACGTTAGCTACGACACTGAATATATCAGTTTTATTATGCAAATCTGGGTCCCCTATAACCTGCCTTTTCTCTAATTTATCTGCACAATTTCTTTGAATCCTTCCAGCTCATATGAACCATTGCTTCCCCGAATACATTCTGTGGATAATGAATTCATAATCCACCGGTCTTCCAGGATGGCTGAAATCAGATCAAAAAAAGATGCAAGCAAGTTAGTTATAGAGAAACAGTGGTTGATCCAGCGATTTTCAGTGTCTTTACCAAGATAACCGACAATAAGAAACGTTTGGTTTGGCTAATATATAATATATCTGCACTGAACCGTGTGTATATTGTATGTTCTTCTAGAAAGTCGAATGATAACAGACGCAAGTAATTAAATGTGAGTAAAAATATTTTAGTTTTTGGACGCTTGCCTACCGAGAATAAAGAAATTGTGAAACCCAATATTTTGTTTTCATAATTCACAAATACACAAAGCAAAGATCACTTGACTGAAATAATAAATATACATACTTATATTTATTGGTCAAATCTCTTCGTAACGAATGCCGAACTAACGAATTTTCTAGTAAAACCTATACTATTTGTTCTATGTATAATATGTAATAAAATTTTTCCGATATTCAGTATAACGATATTTCAGTATAACAATATTTCAGTATCACGAAAAAAAGGGGCGGTCCCACGACCTTCGTTATAACGGGACTTGTCCTGTATATGTACGAGTATAGTAACTACATATATATTTTGGATACAATTTTATTAGTTTTGCGTTCACTAAATCAAATCATATTATTTTTTATGGAAGAATAGTTTCCCTTTGAATATTTCGAATCCGATACACTTCAAACTTTATCTACGTTTTCTTAACGTTACGTAAGTAATTTTGAATAATATATTCCGGGAAATTCGAGCTTAAAAATACGAATTTTCGGAACCTTCAATTATAATCAATGATCGATTTTCTAGATTTACATCGCAGTATAAATGACGGAGGCTATAAAACACATTAATGGTTTTGATGATTGAAAAATTACGATTATTTAATTGGACTTTGAAAGTTTCCTACGCTTTTAACACTTGGCCCGCGGGACCCAGAATATTCCGTGGTTTGTTTTTTATAAGAAAGAAAGAAATCTTTTTTGCTTTATATTTTGCAAATGTCGTCATTCATCATTTCAATTTACACATGTTTTAGGGTTACCCTTCCCTAGAATACCATTTTTTCGACTGAAATCGCCTTCTTTGATTTAGCTTAGTTTTTTTTAATTTCGTACAAAATATTTCATATATTTTCATAGATTTGAAATAAGTTTATTAATACCGTTGACGATTCTATTACATTTCTTCACAAACACTACAAATTAGTAATGTCGTAGCTTTAAGTGATACATATCTAAGTTGTGACAGTACTAATTTAATATTGCAATGTTGATAAATTGAGTCTGAATAGAATTTTGAGTACAATAATAACTATGTTAATTTCCGCAAACGTTTCGCACATTTTTCGAATTTGCCAAAAGTTTCCCGCGTTAGGTAATAATCAAATCACCAACATCGTCCGCAGCTTAAGTGTTAAAAGATTCCTCCAAAGACGCCGTGACATTTTGACCTGAAATAAATCACTTGCCATAAACATCCTCGCTTTTTTTTTAGGTTAAGTGTAATTTTAAACGCTGTAAAGGCGTCTAAACACCTTCGTAAATTTTTTTCACTTGCGCTAATTATTTAATAACTCGTAATTTTGGCTTATAACGTTTTTAAATTAAACGTAAAATTAATAACGATTGTAATTGATATTATACGCATTTAAGTAGCATTAATAAACGCTAAAATTTTATTTAACAGTAATTGCGACAAAAAAAATGCATAGAATAATGGCGCCAGAATGAAAAAATATACATAACATGGCGCCATTTAGAGATTCTTTTAGTGTCAACACAGTGTCATCATAATTTACGTCTACGATAGCAATTTTAACGACATTATGGAGATTTACGATGCATTTTTACAATTTAATGAAGCCGAAGATGAACCCATAAACAATTTTTAAATTTCCTAGTAATTGTATCATTAATACGTATTTAATCTGATAAACATCATCATTATGTTTCTTATTTTCGACATACATCACATGTTTTAAGAGACGATTTCGAAAAATAATATAAATCTTAAACTGTGAAAAAACTATAACGAAACCTCAGTATACGACCTTAATCCGTTTAGATCCCTGAACGTATAACAAACAATTTTTCCTATAAGAAATAAAGGGAACATGATTAATCCATTCCCATGTAAAATTCCTATTGTTACTGGCATATTATATTATACATTGATAGGGTTGTATAAAGTAATTTAAATGCTGCTTAATACCATGGCAGCTTAAAGGGGTAAACGTACCCACGAAAACTTGCGCAAGTACACATGAACGATCACTATGTGTTAAAGTATAGTAAAATCTATATTATAACACTGTTATTTCATTGTTTCCGTTTCAGAAACCTCACAAGGAGGGTGATGAAGTAATAAAAAAGATTTTGAAATCACTTCAGATTTTGATCTCTCTAACATTAGTTAGAATTACTAATTATCGATTGAATAAGTTTACTTTTATTTTCGTATTGCTTAATATTTTATTACCAACATTTTTTAATAATGAAATTGTACGTACCACTATTTCAACTTCGTTTGTAATATAAATTATTCACTTTCAAAACCCACAGTGCATTTTGTTGGTCAAATCGAGCATGTTAATTTTAAGCGACAATAAAAATTATCCCATATCAATGAATGGTTTATTTGTTATTTCATTTTATATCGGTGGATGGTCGGTCTTATAGTTTATATATACACATAAGATTACCTAAAATTAGTAGATGTTTTAGAAGAAAAAAAATTGGTCACACACATTGTGCATGCAAACTTGAACGTGTGTAGGCCCTTTAATGCAAGGGTGGCCATACTTTTACATACCATGCGCCAATTTTTTCACATACGAGTTCAGATGCGCCATACAACCATGCACCTTTTCTATCATCTTACGTTCATGGTTAAGGTTGTAAAATGAAGAAAGGAGTAGAATCTACTTTGCTTATGGAATCTATGAATCAGTAGATATATTAGGATAAAGGAAAGAAATCATCAAGCAGTTTATTTTTCTGTTTAAAAGATTTAGAATAACATATTTCAATTTCTAAAATCTACTCAAAAGCTGTCCTCAATGCGCTATATGTTGGTTTGATGCTATGACCAGACAATGTCACATTTCCGAAACGTTCTAAGAAGGAAGCAGAAGCAATGTTATTTGGACAGTTTTTTTATTAAACGTCAAACCTGCTGATTTTCAACCATTTCCAGGTTCCAAAAAGAGACAGGAAAGAAAAAAAATAAGCTTGTTAAATTTTCATTTATTTCTTCTGCAATCATTGCTTTTTTATTTTGGCATGCTAGTACCAAATAAGGTAGTAACAACAAACATTTTTTCTAGCCCAAACAGACGTATTTCAATTTAGATTTATTCCAAACAGAGGTTTTACAAGATATTTGAAATTAAGTCATACTCCAAATCAAATGATGATAACTTTATTTTACTGTTTTTGTCAATGAAATATAGTTTCTTCGATAAATTTGGGCAAAAAAAGTGATAGATGTTCAGTAGTTTAACCTCTTTACAGTCACGCTATAGAGCGACCACTCAGCAGCACAGTGACGGTTACTTGAGTACTACTAAACTGTGTAGTAATACATTCATAGTAGGCACTCAAAACCGTTCAGAAATAACGGCGGTTATATTCGGCATATCCAGAAGTTATGTTCGCATAACATTTCGGCATATATATTCGTCATGTGTACTGTGTTACGCACTATGGCTCGCGGATATATACGTCATACGCACTAAAGAGGTTTAAGAAAGTATTAAATTTGAATTTCCATTTGCGATAAAATATTTAACAGAGGCTGCTTAGTTACTAACTACTTGACATGAAATTGATCCACCGCACTTAAAACAAGATGTGTTAATGTATTGTAATGCAAGAGATGAGAGATACTATGTTGCGTAAATAAATATATTATCACTATTGCAGTACGAACTGTGAACTGCTTGTCACTCAAACAGATGTCACCTAACGTAATCAACTTAATATTGTTTGCATTACAACATAATTTTCGGTTGTAAAATTGACCTATATTTTAATTCCATCCAAATATTTATAGAAAAGTAGTATTTCATTTTAACTTCATCTAGTAAAAACTTAAATTAAATAAAACAACAAAACTAAACGATGAATGAAATTTAATTTTTTTATATTGCTATTCGAAGGTGGGAAAATGAGAGCATTTTATGCATACATATATTATGTGCATGTTGGGTGTTCAATTTCAAAATCTAGTATACATGCAGCTACAGTCCGCCTGCAGACCGTGGACTGTCAGGCCATGACGATAATTAGGATTGAAGCAGGCCACATATTAGTTAGTTCGCATCGATAGTTGTGTACTGTTGGTCTCATCGATAAGCTCGTATTACATGTCCTTATTATGTATGACCTGCCTCAATATTTAATCATCTGACTTGGATTGACAGTTCCAGGATTGTAGGCAGTCTGTATGTGTATGGGTAACATAACGAGAAATATTTTTAAATCTAATTTTTCCGCAATTTCGTTATGGCTGTTATAATACATACACTACTATCAAATTGTTGTGTAAAATGTCTAAGACTAACAACTTTTCAAAATTTCATACGCTTGTTGGTAGAACATGTTCTAAGCTTAAGCATGTTTTTTGATCGCCCTGAACATTTTAAATTAAAAACTTGATAGGTTTTTAAATTGAAAATTCAATAATCGACATCGACATACGAAAAAATGTACACCAAACTCGACCATGGAATCATTCGATGAAATGAAATACGGAAAAAAGTAATAAACTTCCAATATATTAAATCAGACAAAAATGTATAATTGAAATTGAAAAGTATGTTAATTATTTTGTTACGGCTTTTTATATACCTTAACCAAAATACCTTTTAGCCGATAGATATAAATGAATATATTATCGGTTACAACAGTTTAGCTATAACCTTCAATATTCACTCTTTGGCACAATATAAAGGCCTATTACACTACACAATATTAAGTGCTCTTACTGCAGAGTGGCCGTGGTCTCTTATACGTGCTTTAAATGCCTAAGGCTTAATACACCGCACTTAGTAAGGGTAAGGGTGCCTTGAAATTGTGTAGTGTAATAGGCCTTATAGTCAAACAATAAACAGCTGAAAGGCAGGCGAGTGCAACTACACAAAGTGAAATGTTCAGAAGAGCCAAAAACTTTTTTTAAACTGCTATAACATATAACTTTCATTAATAATTATGCAGTTCGATAAAAAACTATAAATATATAATAGAAATCAATCAATTGTGAAGCGGATATAAGTAAAAAAGCTAAATCTATGATTATTACATCCAAATGCAATTCGATATTTATTTAATCTTTTATGATACGACGTTCATCTTTTTGTTACTTATAGACATGGTCATTAACTGAGGGGGTAGTTCCAGAGTGAACTTATTCCACTATACCAAAATTAAAAGGAGAATATTTTGAACGAAAGAACCATGGCACAGTTTTTTCAATGTTTACTTTTGTTTTCAATATTTTCGAAAATGATTTTGTCTACCGGCTTACATGCTATATGGTTATACAAAAATACTTTCTCAAAATCTTCACCTTTGAATTTTGGCATAGTGAAATAAGTTCACTTTGGAACTACAACACCCCTCAACTACAAGTTATGATCATTAACTCATTTTGACAAATTTGTGACTTGCATCCGTATGATTCTCAAGTACAGATGATATTCATATTATCGTTTTAATACAAAATGTTTGTAAAGCTCTCGAGGCAATATTATAAAATCACTTATAGGTCGAACGTAAAGCACGAGGCACATTGTTTATTGTTGTGATAAAATGTCAAAATGCAAGAAGTTTTGACACTTAATAATTAAATTTAAGTTTACACAGTAAAGTCACCAACATGGCAGTGTGATATTATTGTACTTATAAATTGTAGAAGAATTCGTAAGTGGTTTTACATTCATTTTGTATTTTATTGGCGCCAAAAAGCTCCCATTTAAATCTATGATGCAGACATGTTTATGACCAATTGACATAAATTCCAGTTGTTTATGAAAAAAATCCTTGTTAACTACGGAAGTGGGTAATATTATATAATTGATTGTTTACGTACGAAATGTTTTAGCAAGTCATGTAATCAACTTGTTTTAACTAAACTATTCGTTTGTTTACTTAATCTTTGCGTATGATATTTACTGGGAATCTCTAGGTATACTAACTCACACTCTCCCTAAATATGTACTAAATAGGGTTATTCAAGAATAGCAACACTCCTTCACATCGATGTCAAATAATTGGAGATGTCGATATTAAAGCGAATAACGTGATGTGCAATTATACAGCACGTGATGTTATTGGTGTTTTGTTGTACATATTCGAAAATATCTTATTCCAGTGGCGTAGCTACTGTGAAACAGTTGCTCCAGGCGCACCAATTGTGGGGAGTACAAAATTAGAAAGGATTGAGTGATTATATAATATAACTATACGTGAGCTAAAAACGAAAAACTGTGTTTTTTATGAACTAATTTATATAATTTAATTACAAGCGAGCTTAAAAATATAAGAAATTATAATTTTGTAAAAGAATTTACATCACATGAAATCGTTTATCTATCAAAAATCTAAAAGTTGCCAACGTGTAATATAGGAATCAAATTTGAGGAATAAGGAGGCGCAGAGATTATACTTTCTACGTGGCGCTGAATATGTAACTACGCCACTGTTTAACTCGACTAATCAGACCTTACTTAGCTACATTATAATTTCGGCTTTTTTTTCAGAGCTCTATTATGAAAGTATTAAAAAATAGTTGTGATATTCCCAACACCTTTTTCATGAAGTACTATAATTTGTGAATGTATTATATTTTGTTTTAGATTGATCTTTTAAAAAAAACCTGAGAACTGAATGTATAGCTACATCTATAAATAAATCGTACAAGCATTACTTGAGATTTTTATAGATGTAAATATTCTTAAATATCATAAAACGATTGTTCAAAAGAACAATAGATGGCAGTATAACGAAATAACCTTTTAAAAAATTTCTAAATTTAGGTGTGCTTATAATAATATTATATGTATTGCAAACAGGTATTTTATATTGACTGTGAAGTTTTTCATGATGGATGCCATAATATTATAATATCATAAAATATTATAATATTATTGGGACACAAGATCCATTTTGTAGTTTATATAGATGGCTAAAAGAGCTAATGTGATTAATCCATTTTTTTAATCATGAATGAATTTAAATTTTATAAGTGTAAAAACTGACTATTTTCTGTTTGTTTTCGCAATTATTTTTATACAAAAAAAAAGCATTTAAAAATTTATTTGAAGAGCTGTTTATGCATCAAATAAATAGATTTGAATATAACACATATATTTAGCGGTGTAATTCACAGATCCAAATGAATTTTTCAATTTTTTTTGGGACAAATTTTTGATATAGTTATATAACTTTAAATTATAAAATTAATCCAGGACATTTATATAAATCATGGTGCAAAAATGGTTTATATTAAATAATTTTCTGCTTAAAGTGGACTAATCAACTTCGCTATACTTAATATATTTGTAATAAATATTAATGTTTCTCTTTCGCATCTTTTTAAAAGTAAAAAATTAAAACATATAATTTTTATTTTATTTTAGTGGGGTAACTTTATTTTCTTCGTGGCACCATTAAGAATACAGGTCACGTGACACAATTTTGACATCTCCCCACGTGTGTTGATTATTGAAATTTATACTTCGCTTGTAAAGTGTAAAAATTCGTAAGAAAGCGTTTCATTGACCATGCCTCCTCCGAAAGGTGGACCGAAAAAACGCCAGCACATCCAAGCTGCCAATGATAAAAGCAAGGAAATCACAAAACCACTGCCCAAAAGTAAAGCTGAAAAAACCGCAACACAAGAAACTGAGGCAAGTAAAATTTAATAATAATATTTTTGTAGGTTAAGTATTACTCTTAAATGTATTTAAAATATTGAGATGTTATGCTCTGATATTGTTTTCCATAAAATGTTAGGAATTCAATCATTTATACACTATTCATAAGTAGAGGCTATTAAAGCTAAACTGTTTACCTACAAATATTTTACATGAGCTCATGTTCTCGTTTAGCATTTACTTTAATTGTGGTTAATCAAGTGTTAAATTTATGTTTGAAATATTACAGAAATATGATCTACTAAAGACAATTAACAACCAAGAAGATGACAGCTCGGATTCTGAAGGAAACGCGGAAGAATCAGATGGGGAAGTAGATGTAGGCTGATTTTTACATAATGTTATTGAAATTTAGATTGCTAATATGACTTGTTTTAACCAGCTGTGTTATATTAAAAAAAAACTTATTTTCAGGTCCCGATATTTGCATCAGATGAAGATGGTGACTTATCATTTGAAGAATCAAGTGAAGGCGAGGTAAATAATATGTTAAATTTTATACAAATTAAGGTAATAGTGTGGACAGACAATGTCATCCTCAATGTTAGTCACATGACAAATTTCAAAATCCGTGAGTAAGTTGGCAGCACTTAGAATAATATATTAGTTTGTAAAATAGTGACCATAAACATAGTGATGGTGATGGTGTTATACTCCTAATGTTTTTAATGCGAATCTTACTAAATGACATCTGCAAACCTCTGGCGACTAACAAATATTAATTGTCTCGTTTCTTAAAAGGATGCATTATTTGTATTATTGCTTCACAGTTATAAGTTCAGGTAGTTGTTTGCATTATTGCAGTGTGAAGGCAATGGTGAAGTATAATTTTAATAAAAAATTGATTTCTAATGTTTTATATGATTATTTTTAGGACAGCGAAGAAGATGATGATGAGGAAAGTGAAGATGAAAATGAAAGTGAAAAAGAAAGTGAATCAGGAATTGAGCAATCATCAGATGGTGGCTCAGATTCTGATGATAAAGCCCAAACTAATAAAAAAAATATATCCAAAATAGTAACAGTCAGCGTAAACGATAAGAAGAATTCATCACAAGCAAAAGATAAATCTAATATCAATGGCAAAAGTCCAGCTGATCAAAAAAAGAAAACGAAAGTATCCCAAAATAATAAAATTGAGTCCTCCAAAGACATAAAAAATAATAAAACCCCACTACCAGTAGCCAATGTCAGCATTACAAATAAAGCGAAGAGTATCGAAGATGATTCAAAGAAGACTAGTAAACCTAACAAAGCAAAAAAAGCTCTTGATAAAATGAAATCATTAAAAATCGCTACTTCCAAATCAGAAGATAAACAGGAAGATGGGAAAAAGGGTGATGCATATTTTATTTATATTTTTGAACCATTTCGATTGATATAGATAATTATTTTAAAACAAAACATGTTTCAATATCCATAGTAGAAGATAAAATGAAAACAAATCTATTTAAGCCGTATGGCTATAAATGCTACATTTTAATAGTGCATAAAGTTAAATTAAAGTGACGATTAAAATTTAATAAGAGGTTATTTTAAAATGTAATATTTATATTTTAGATGAATATGTTAGTGGAGATTCCTCAGATGAGGAAGATAGAAGAAATACTGTTGGTGAAATACCGATGATGTGGTACAATGAATATCCCCACATTGGATACGATTTGGATGGCAAAGAAATCATGAAGCCACCACAGCGTGATCAGATTGAAGATTTCTTGAAGTTAGTAATTTATTTGTGTATTTGTTTTGGTAGAATATCGTAGTTCATTGGTTTTTTACTCACTCATTTTTAACTTCTCTTAATAAGTTTTTAAAATTGTGAACAATAGACTACTGTAAAACCTCAATGTAACGGCCCTTGATATAATGGACAAAATATTAGTAAAGAAGTAAAACTGCAAACATCGGAAAGTGGTTGGAAGAATTTTTTTGGTGGCCAAGATGCAGACTTGCAACTTCAAAAGTGCAAAGGAAACTTAATGCCCATTGTATTAACTATTATAGATATATCTCGTCGAATGCTAATTGTTAATTCATTGTTAATAAGTTATCACTATAGAAGGAAAATATTTTACTATACACTGAAATGCATGGACTATACATAATAAAATGTGAAGCTAGGTGTGGTATTTTTCATTAACCTCTCTAATATTGAAGAAGAGTGAAGAGTGAGCATGAAAGATATCTGACTACAGTGGGCAACAAGCAATGATGTATTTTTGAAACTTTTGACTTATTTATAAATATTGTTACTTTGGGAGTTATATATATTATAATGTTACCAGGCGGTGTGAAGATCCTGATTTCTGGCGTACTGTCAGAGACCCGAGTACAGGTCAAGATGTGATTCTCAGCAAGGGAGATCTGGAAGTCTTAGGCCGACTTCGGCAAGGCAAAACACCTGACCCAGCATATGAGGATTATCCTGTAGGTTCACAAATGTTTCTATTTTACCAAATAATGTGATTTTTAATTGTAAAAAAAAAACGATTTTAGCGATGAATTAAAATATCTGCCAATATTGAAATATAATGAAGAAGATTGTATTTTAGCATGGAAATCGAAATTGACAAAAATTAATTATTAATCCTCCTTCTTCATCGTGACATAATATGAAATTAGTTTATCACTCTCCATTGTTATTTGCCAATATTTCTCTGATAATGGAGCATACACTTATTTTTCACTGTGTGAAGATGTCTACTTCAGAAATGAAGTAAATGAGTCTTTGTAATGTGAATCATGATACACTTTTTCACAAAAACTGGTTGTTTAATTCACTGGAAGTCTAGTCTTAAATCTTTGATTTTATTTTAAAATAGCAGATGTGGAATATGAACATTCAAACTCTGGTACCGGAGCACACATGCTTAGCTCTCAGCCACTGGGAGGACCACTCCCTACACATTCTTCATCAATTTCAGTTGTCATTAACATTATTAATCTGTCATGCATTTAGTAGCTTATCATTATAATTTAGCAACAAAATGTATAATGTTATTAAAGTGACCTTTAAGCAAATGGCAAGTTGGTTCTAATTGGGACAGGGGTGAAAAATAGCATATGTTTTTCATTATTATTATTTGTGTTGTAATATATACTGTATAGTAAGTAATTATACATCTTACTTTAGGAATGGATTGAATGGTTCACAAGTGATGTTCTGCAGACACCAGTGAGAGCATTCCCTGAACATAAAAGGTCATTCTTACCTTCAGCATTGGAGCAGCGTCAGATCAATAAATTGGTTCGTGCTTTGCGAGCAGGATGGATCAAGACCCGAGAACAAGCTAGGTTAGACAGGGAAAAAGCGAAGGTTTGTTGTTTTTTTTTTTTGTAAAAATCTATTCATCAGAGTATTAGCTATAAAAATATAAAATAAATGGAATTCATTTGCGCAAAACGAATTGTCTAATACTTTTCACAAGCAATGATAAATGATATTCTTATTTACAAACACGCTAATTTAGCAATTCTTTTACAGGAAGTTAACTTTTATATGTTATGGAGTACTGATGACCGAGCTGAAGAAATGCGAAGAATTCGAAGCCATATTGCTCCTCCTAAGAGAGCTTTACCTGGTCACGCTGAGAGTTACAATCCACCTCCAGAATATCTTTTAGATGAAAGAGAAGTAAGTTGTATATGCTTCCTATCTAATAATGTTATTTGTATGTTCCTTAGTTTCCTATATTTGATATCTTCTCAAGAAGACTTAATTATCAAAAAAAAAAATCTAATAGTTTGACAGCTTCGGTGATGAATGATTTAAAAATAAAGGCACTACTTTTGTATTAAAAGTCAACATTTACAATTGATGTATTGTTTCTCATTTTTTACTGCTACTCTATTCGTAATATTGAAATGTTATGTTATTCAGGTGACCATGGATTCCATTTTGTGTTATGTTTTTTGAACAATTTCTTAAATTATATCCAATGTCATTTCAGTCATCAATGGATATTCAGATTTATTTGCCGTTTACTGTAATATGTAAATTGTAGTAAATTTACTTTTACTATTTCACTACAGGTGACTTTTGAGAGAAAAAAAATCATATTAAAAATTATAACTTTAATAATAGTGAATGGAACATATGTGACTTGAAATTTTCCTGTATAACCAAATCTTCTTTATTGTTACAGATGAAACAGTGGAAAAGAATGGAAGGCACTCCATGGAAAAGGAAATACACTTTCCTTCCACAGCGATTTGGTTCACTACGTGAAGTGCCTGCATATTCTCGGTTCACCAGAGAGCGTTTCCTTCGTTGTCTTGATCTCTACCTTGCCCCACGTGCCATTAAAATGAGGGTAAATATTCCATAAAATTTTAACTAATTTATTTTTTACAAATACCTTCAGTATTATCACCTAGTATCCTAACAACAGTTTTGATATTCCCTGTGTAAGCATACGGCTAAAAAACCGTTTTTATAAATCTAACTGACTGGAATAGAGGTTAGATTTTATTGGATTAGGTTTTTTGGGTTGGATTAGGACACTTGATGTCTTGTATATGAGTAGAAATCACAATACAAAGTATTATATTAATGTCTTGTTAACATGTTGGACACTGAGCCCGCACTAGGTGAGTTATTAGATATGCGTTTAGGGTATTTTTCTGATAAATATCTGAGTGTGGTTGGAAATGATTGTAACCTACAGGAAGGCACCTGTCACGAAAGCTTATCTATAGTATTTTGCTGTCTGCTGTTGGTACTGATCGTATCACACGATTTAATTTTTTTAATGTAGCTTAACCTTTACCACTCGAGACATTTTTACGTAAAAAGTATATTTTCAATAAAAA
>JAGVSQ010004069.1:0-15057 GCA_022683975.1 Rhyacophila evoluta
TAACAGTAATCTCACATATGGAAGTTTACCAGTTTTAAATAATTTAGAATTTAAAGATCAATATTTATTTTTCATTATGAGAGAAATCCATTCGCTCAATATTAAATTACTTTTACTACTCATTAGTTTTGCATTTTTAAGGGAGGTATAAGATAATTGACTTTTAAATAGCTAGTTTATTTAGATATGTATTTGATAAGAGAAAAAAATCTACTAGATCTTATGTTTAGTCTTTCAAATATCAGAAGACAATTTAAACATGAAAAATGTAAACTGAAAACGTCTTTGAATTTTATTTTGATTGGGAAGTTAAAATATATCTTTAATTATAGTATATAGTATTTTAATTTTAACTGAACCTATCACCAGATAGTGCTTGACAGGTATAATGTTACTGATCCGAAAAATTTAAATATTATAACTCTTATAAAAGTCAACGTATGTATTGGACCTCACAGGAAAATAAAGCTCATTACTTAAGTAATTTTTGCCATCCCTATTAACAGTAACCATAGCCAACCCAACAAATACTTGAAAAATAAAAATGCTTTTTATTATTTAGAAAATATATTATTTTAAATACACTGACATCGGCAACGTTGTTTGAATGGAATGCAAATGAAGGACGACTATTTTTTAACATGGTCTGTATTATTATTGAATAGAATAATAATAATTGTATTCATACTTGCGTAACTATTTTTTCATAATAAATACTGCAGCAAATCTAGAAAAGACATTTTGATTTTCTCTCTTTGATAAAGGTTAAGGCTAAATTATTATATAAATGTATACAATAGAACGCGTAGAAATTGTAAAATTCATTTGGAAGTGGTGAAAATTTTGCAAAGAAAATGTGGCAGCAAATCTAATGTCCGCTCATTTTGGGACACCTATCAATTATAGTATACCGATTTAATATTGTTATTCTGTTTTGCCTTAAAAATAAATAAAGCAATTGATTATAATTGGAAGGCAAGAGTGCTGATCATACGTGGTTATAGAAGCCTTCCGTGATTCGTGTGTAAGCATTTGCACATCAAGAACAACAAGTTTGGATAGTGTAACTTCTGAAAAAAAATATATTTGAATTGAGTAAGCAGTTAACAACCAATCATCGTAAAATGTCAGTTAAGATATACATATCTACACACTGAACAGTTCCATATTGCTTACATTGTGAAAATAATGATACCTGATGATAATCAACACACAAGAGACTGAAACTTAACTTTAAATTTGATATTAGTACAATAAAAATAATTGATGCAATTATCTCGCTCTACTAGACTGATCATGAGATTATATTATATAATTGGCAGAGGAACCTGATGCAAGCATGAAAATTGAAATGATTATAAGCAACCGATATTAAAATAATACCATTTTAATATGAATTAACTACGACTATTTACAGAATAAAAAAATAGCTTTAGAGTGGAATTATGAGTAAACGTAGCATAGTTACATATCACACATAATAAAATTCCTCATATACTACACAGGACACAAAAAAAGAACTATCCCCTTCACGTCAAATTCTGCATATTTTTTAGTGTACTAACTCTTTTTTTTAATAGTGATTTTTACATAATCCTAATATTACTGCTATAGTCTGCTTTGCAGTACACAAAATATTATTTTATTAATATACACATATTAAAGTAAGTAATTACCTTAAATTGAATTTAAGCAGTAGACTTGACATATAGACTGAATACCTTACAGTAAAAATCAGTATCCTTATTTGGGAAGTAATTTTGATCCGTTCTACAACCATGCCAAATATATGAAGGAAAATATTCAGGTTAGCAATTAAAAGGATACACAATAGAATAATAACAGGGGATTGATATATTTTTTATTTATTTCATATTAAAATGGAAATCAAAAACAGTAAAATTATTTTCATTATTCATTCCTTAGATGTTTCAAAGCCCCACGGATCTCGGTTATTTTCTAATACTACAAGAGACGAATCGCCAATCTTACGTAAAACATCCCGAAGCTTATGTTTAGAAAACAATTTATACAATTGGTGTGATTCCGCTGCCAATATTTCAGATAGTCGAATAGCTTCGATATGAGCGTTGATATCACCACTCTGCAGGACCTTTACCAAAAGGAGAACAATTTCAGGAATACAAAGTTTTCTTAAGGCTACCAGTTGCTTCTCCCTATCGAGACCTTCTTCTCGGTCATTGACGCTTTCTTCAAGATTGGATATTATATCATCAACCAACCAACCGCTAGGGAAGAGCAATACATTGTACAATAACTCTTTAGTATGACGGGCTTGATGGAGGCTACCAGCGTTCCATCTTTCTTGTTGAAGTGTAGCTTGGGCTTTGAGTTGTTCATAGTGGACTTTATCAGTGAATGAAAAATTAACAGGTAACGGTTCTGGACCACGTGGTCTCCCACCAATATGCTGCCTATACCAGGTAGCATATCCATTAATGGCTTCCAAGTACGCTTTAAGACATAAGTGCTCTCTAAGTGCATTGGATGTCGATGGTAGCTTTTGAGATATTAAGCCTGAAGGACAAAATTGCGTAAGACGACTGAGAACTCCTGTTGCTGAATCTATGTCACCTTTGAAAATAAGATTTCTTATAATAGTATTGCTCATTATAACAGCTTCTGGAAGTTGTGTAGGGAAGAAAGAGAACCATTCCAAACTTGAAGATACCCGCTGTATTATAAGCTGGCTGTTGTCATTTATTTCTCTCATCATGGATATGTTGTTATTAGATGTTATTGGTTGCTGTTCCCGTAGCTGTTTAATGGCGTTTTTAACAGTTTCACGGGCAGCAGCCTGAACATCTAGTCCTGCCTGTGTTCCGGCTTCCATTACACGGCTTCTGTCTTCCTTAGCTTCTACCAACCACATCAACTGCGAGTATTTTTCAATTTGATATTTCAATGGAAGTGTTGAAGTATAGTGAGCAATCAGTTCAGGTGATATGGTTGTACCATCCAACCGTTCGATCAGTCTTCCAACGTACATCTTAAGGATATCATCTCCAACATTGCGAAGAGTATCCCGTCCCATTTGACGGAGGACAAGAACAAGATGCGCTAAAAAACGGATTAAATCAAAGTTAGACGTTTCTATCCAGATAGACGCTTGATATAACATAGAATCAATTTGTTCCAAAATAAGATTGCGTTGAACTTCTTGGTAAGGTGATTCCGATTTATTTTTATGCATGGCATTGACACAGCGAAATATTTCATGAAGAGTGTATTCAGAAGTCGGTTCAAATTGCTGCAGAAGCTCTTGGACTGCATCATCGTCAGTCGAAGCCAGGGCTGCCGAATGATGTTCTTTTAAATACAGATCTACCCGTAGTTCGATTTGTATTCTCAGGTGAGCCCAGAGCAAATCTTCCCAGATATCTCCACAGAGTGGTAACACCGATGGAAGATGTCCACATAGAACACCAATGGCAGCTTTAAAATGAGCATTTTCTTCAGTGTTACTAAGCACACCCATACAGCAAAATTTCCATAAATCTCTGGACGGATTACCTTCAATAGGGAATTTAGATTCATGCTGCGGAAGCTGAGGATAATGTAAAAGTCTATGGCCTTGAAGTACTAAACCTCTCCACATTTGACCTGAGTTAACACAAACAGAAACAGCGTCTTCAAAACGACCGCATCTTAATTCCTTAAACAGCCTCTGACATAAATTAACATCATCCTGTTGATCCAGTGAATGAATGTTCTTCTTTTGCCTTCTAGGCGCATCTGGATCTAATTCAGTCACTAGTGTTGAGCTTCCTTTAGTATCGAACAAACTCATGCCATTCTCAAGGTGGTGCAAAGTATTTTCCCAATGCACTGTACTTCCAACGCGACTCACAGCCGGTATTGCACTATCCTGATACGCAGAACAATTTTCTAACCAATCCACGATTAACTGCATCAATCTTATATCATCGTCAGTCCTGAATAATGAACTGACTAATGTTTTCTGAGACAGCGCCTCATATTCTTTTAAAACCCCAGGAGTCTCCTTTTCTTGAATGTTGTATAAATAGAGACAATACAACAATCTCCAAGAGTTTGCTTCCTCGGCCAACCAGGCGTTCTGGGGCACAAATCTATCCCATGGGTTAATTTTTTCTAAAGAATCACAACATGCCTGAATGAATCTACCTATCGTATCTAACACGTCGGCTGGATTGGTTGTTTGAGAGACTTCATAGAATACTTCGGTGAGCTCATCAGTGATCTTTGATTTGACATCAGGGCCCGCGATTAGTGTTTCGTCCAACGCGCGTCGCAAAGTTGTGTCATTCAAAGTATCAAAATGCGGGAGTGTTGTGATGTCGTGAGCACCCAAAGTTATGGATAAATCTAAATCACGATTAGCGGGTGCAGTCAAGCCACGGTATGAATTATTAAGAGACTTCGGAGAATCAGATTCGAATTGAAACCGCCGCAATGAATTAGTCGATGCCATGTTACCGAAAATCTCACAATGTTCCTACCGACCATCAGTTTGCCGGCAACTAGCAGTCATAAAGTTAATATTTTGATCGGTGGTGTTACTAGTATAATAATATTTAAATTTTGTCTTTGGATGTAGTAAGTACTCAAGGAAGAGATTGAAAATGAAAAAGTTATGTATATACTACCAGAAAGACTTTAGCTACATCAATCATTGCGTCATACAGTCAGTTGGTTTTTACAGTATTTTTTTGAATTTTAAAGAATATGAGCTAGAGTGAAATCACAAAAAATCATTGTTTTAATGATTCAATATTTTACTGTTTTCATTCCGAGATTATATGGTCTATTAAATTCAATAATTAAAACTACACTATAAGATCACTCATGTGGCATAATATGTTAGCGATATATTATTTCTATATACATAATTTCAATTATTCCAAGTTCAAATCGGGTTAAGTTGATTGAATGATAAACCGTTAACAGCTTGCATGTAAATGTTGTTGTCGTTATGATATAAGGTTTACATATTCTACTTTGAATCAAATATAGTCCATAACCATAATTATTCAATGTTGATTTATGATTTATTTTTTTTGAATGTTTTAAAAGAAGTTACAAAAGATTATGTTAATTTTTGATAAAATTGGTATAATACCGTTTAATTGGTAAAAAATTATTGACGGCAAACCGGTGATATCTATTGTATAATAGGTACCTAAGTACAAATTTTTTCCCATTGGGTTGAGTAATTGTTTGACAAACAATTCTTGTATAAAATAATCTGTCAAGTTATCTTCACATTGCGAAGATCCATATACTCCTCTTTTGGAGTGGATACATTCACAATGTGTAGATCCATATGCTCCACGTTGGGAGCGAATATGGTATAAAAAAAAAGTACAATAATGAAGATATTTTTTTATTGATTTTGTGGAAAGTAATCGATATTGAAGATAATTACGAAATGTGGTATGTAGTTAGCGTGAAAGAATTTTTTCCCACTGAATTTCATAACTGGAGCTGCCAGCCCGAGGCCTAAATTGACCTAAAAGATTTGTGCTGATATTTAAAAATGATACTTGTTCTCATTGAGCCCAAAGTTTCTCGCCAATATTAATCTGACCAAATTCAGGTTAGGGTAGGCATGATTTGGACTAAATTTGTTTGTTTCAATATATAATTTGGTGAAAAATGATATGTATTAAAAAAGTGAGTTTATTTATGATTTATATGGAAACTTTTACCAACTCTATAAGATATGATAAGTTAATTTAATGGAAATATGTACACACATACACTTAAATGATTATATGGATTGGGTTGTATAATTATAACTGTTTCAACTAGTAAATAAATATTGTATCATACAATGAATACTCATATACTGCACCCTGAACTTTTTAAACTAATTTCTTACTGGGCATTTCTATTCATAAATGTTATTATAGTATACTATTAACATTATTATCGACACCCACTGTAATGTTTTGTGAACGTTACTTGAGAATATTCTATCAGTTGATAAATACTATAGATATGCCTACAACGATGATAATGCATCTATTAAAATATCACTTTTTGAATCATATTTACCCTACACGATAACAAAACGCATAGTTCTGGTTTTAATTTATTTTATTCATTGAACTGATTTTACGACATTCACATTAATAAATTAGGTATGGTAATAATATACTGAAAGAAATTAATTAATAGTATTTTCCGGAAATAATTATTTTCTTTCAATTTTGAACGCAGTCAAAAGATCTTCACATTCACGAGTTTATTAGGTTTAGTATGTCATTAACGTCAACATATCAAAGGCGAGTGCGCGGTACCTTCGGTGGAGGCAAGATCTTTTGAATTATTTTTCTCTATTTACACGAAAAAAAAAGATTTCTCTAAAATCTTGCAATTAGATAAAACAATTTCTATTTTGGATCGTAATCTGTCAGTTGATGTGCAGAAGTCACCAAAATATGTATTCCTCGAGTTGTCACTGCTGCAGCTTTTGATACTTCATCTTCATATTAACTATAATATTAATTTATATTTTTATTGTATTTTCTCAAATAATGTGAGTGTCTCCCAATCAGTACCGTTATAATGATTTATTTTTATATCACTTTTCGGTACATTAAATACGCAAATTTTACTTCAATTGACTTTTCCAATTTACAGATATGGAATTTGCAAGGACTAGGAGTAGATGCCAGTGGAACTACAAGATGATAAAAAGTTCGTGCATAATGAGTAATAATGCAATCATTCATATTTCAGGTAATTAAATACTTTTTAAAATGTGTATTATTCAAATAATAACTTTTACGAAAATGTGAAGTTACTGTCAGATTCTAATATTGGTACTTACCTACAAATTGACAATAGCCACTAATATAATAATATCTAATTTTAAGTTTATTTATTAAACCATGCGTAATTGTTCATACACACATAAAATAATACTGTTCTTTCATTTGTAAAGTCAGTTGGATGAGCAGGTACTTATGAATGTCTACTCAAAAATACAAATAATCATAACCAATTACACACACTGCATACTTTAAATAATATTTAATTATTTGCATTTTGAAAGTATTTATCCCACTTTTACAATAAATACTTCGGAAAATGTTGAAAATTTAATATAATTAAACAAATATGGATTATTTAATATTATAAAATATCAAATTTCACTGAAATATCAATTTCTGATCCTCAGAATGGGATTCCATACAGGCATGTATAGTGCTGAATTTAAACTCAGTTGAAAAAATATTTTAAAGTAAGCCAATCTTAATATGGCTTTTATAGTAATATGTTATGTCATCATACAGAACGTGTCCAAGTTCTTATTTACAAATGTGAATTAGAAGATTCTGACATCATATGAATGATAAGATTTTTACTAAAGAAATGAAATACCTCGACTCGCACATTTGTTCAGGAATATGATGGCAATGAGGGATTTTTAGATTGATTTTACTGAATACTACACTTGGCCACATAAGCATAACAAATTTATAATGTAACATGTACCCGACTAATCAAATTGTTATTTTTTGTTTCCATTACCATTACTTTTATCATGATTTTTGTAGACTTATTACTATTCTCAGCGTATTTCAGAAAAACTATATTAATACTGCTTCTATTCCATAGTACATGCTGTGGCTTAAGAGTTCCTTATGTACGTTCTCCACAAGTAAGGAATTGATATATTAATACTCGTACCATGACTATTTTAGCATTCTTTTTGAGGAGAATTAATTTCCAATCATAATCCCTCTTCACATCAGTATCCCACTTAGGCGATAAAACACAAAGAAAGCATCACCATTAGTTGAATCCTTGTTTTAATAAAACAACAATTTAAATAACATGCTTTTTAATAATAAATTATTTATTTTACCTCTCATTTGTGAGTGATTAAATGAGTGTAGATTGGGCTGACATAAAAATGTTATGTGGGAGGACCAGTATTCAAATCCATCATCTCACTGACTATTTTTGCAGTGAATACATTTATATGGATCCTAGTCATGTATTCTTACCTCCAACATAGAGTTTTCTTTCGGGTATAGAGTTAAACAAAACAGATTCAAAGCTTTACTGCGTTCTACATATGCCCAAAGAAAAGAAAATAGATTAACTCATTTTGATCAAACAGTTATTGGTCTGTAATGTTTATCAAAGATCCTGACACCTGTATAAATACTAATTATGGTTGGCGGAGGTTGCATTCAAATTGGCTGACAATACTTACTAATGGAAACAAACCATTATAAAAAGTCTTTGCTTTGTAAGCAGACGTGGTTGGTAATAAAAAAGCTCATCTATTATGAATGAATTATAATCATTATTATTTCTCGATTATCATGTTCTGATGATCAGCATCCTTGATAAACCATTAATTTCAAATTAATTTCTTACACATGAAATTATTATCATAGTTTAGTTAAAATAAGTTCTCATGGCAAAGACATCCATAATTTGTTGGCAATTTTCAAATTATAAAAAATATCCACATTTTGCATAGCCATTGAAAAACAGAATGTCTATTTTATTAGGTAGGTACCTGTTATAAGAATAAAAAAAAATTACGCCTCGAAACAATCATCAAATTTAATTCTGTTATTTGATGACTTGCCACCCTGCACAAGTTTACGATGCATTGAAAATAGTGATTGGGGAATTCAACATACAAACAATTCTAGGTTATCTTTTAAATTTTTGTATCGAGTCTACTTGAATGTTTCATTTATCGAATAGGTGTATGGAATAAACTCCGGGGCCATATCCGAAATTTTGATATAATAAGTAACTAAACTGTCCTTGACAACCTAAACCATATTTCCACAAAAGTTAGATTTCGTATTTGGCGCAGTTCATCATAGTAACGATAGTCCGCATGCGCAGTTCATTCTGCTATAGTGACGTAACCGTCCATATTGAATCTACTCTTCATACTGCCGATACCACGCCCTGTCTTATATGTAGGTGTTGTTTTCCATCACGAATGGCATGATGTAATTTCCTGTAATATCCGCAGTATTTAAAAACGTAATAAAACATTTATACCACAGATGCAACGCGATGGTTAGATGTATGCCGTTTAGTTTTAAAAACATTTTAATTTCGATATTTTTGGGCGTGAAATTCAAATATAATCCGTTGTCAGGGCCGCGTATCTTCACACACAGCGTTAACTTGATAACTTCGTGTCAAATGAGATACTATTTTGAAAAATAATAGCGGCAATTCATTTTCTTATCCATGTGTAGTTTAATTATAATGATTTTTATATTCTGAAAGATTTTTTGAAATGAAAATAAAATGTCGTTTCCGTATTTTACATAATTTTCTTTTGTTCAATTTATAAATTTATTAAGTAAGCAGGAAACAAAACAAATGCCTTCCTAATATAATTCGTATGTATTTTATGGCGAGGTATAATCAATTTCTCTAACACCGAGGTTTATTATTTTTTTAAATTTAAATTAAATACATAAAATCCAAATTTAGATACGTTAGTTTTTAATGCAATGATTTTTTAAGTGCTTACTTTGAACCAACAAAATACGGATTGGCAATATATTTCCATCTCAGTCGTTCACCTAGAGTTGTCGGAGGAAGTGTCCGCGTCTGTTGCCCCGAGTTATTCGTTACTTTAGCGCAAGTGTTTTACTAACATCTATTCCGCCATTACTGGATGTAATTTCGACAAAATTTGTGAGTGTGTCTTTTCAAAGTGTATTTGACGTTTTAAAATACTGAACGGATTTGCTCTTCCGCGGAAGATATTGAAACGAACGTGGTGAACGTGTTTTTTTTTTGTTATTCAGAGTCTAGTCGCTTGTGTGTATCGACGGGTGCAGTTTCTTCTATTATCACGTGGGTTAATAATTCGATAGTATGTTTTTATGCCGGGCGTCGTTGTAGACCGCTTCGACTATGCGGGCCGGCTGGCATTTTCCGAATATATAGCATTTCTGACGCGCTAGCGTATGTTCCGTATGTCGATACACAATTAATTACGTTTCTAGTTTCAGGAGAGCGGAGTGATTTTTCGGGGCTTACGCCATGGAACCGGCGGGGGACTAAAGTCGCATCTCATCCGCCGTCCGCCCGCCTTCGGCAACAGCGTTTGTTGTGCAATTTCGCGGTATTCCGTGACATAATTTACGATCGATCAGCGGTCCGAGCGCTCGGGGTCGCCGCCACCGGCGAAAATGCGTCGCGCGCTGTCGCCGCGGACGCCGGTGGCGATGAGCGCTTCGGAATAGCCGGCCGGTGAGGCCCGTCATGGCACCGGCCCTCTCGGAGCCCAACCGCAAACCGAGCTACGCTGACGGGGGCTCGTCCCGCAGAGGGAAGGGATCCTTTCGCAGAGCCGCAGACGACATAACCCCACATATGGAGGACCACAATATGGGTCTCCAGAACGTAGACAACTTCATGAAGGACTCCCAGGAGATGGATCAGATCCTCGGAGAGCTAGGCGGAGGGGGTGAGGTGGACATATTGCAGGTGATCAAGACGATGGAGGGCGCTGGAGGCGGGCTGGCGATGGACGGATCGCTGATGCCTTGTGACTCTGGTGGTGAAGCCGAGCCCATGTCTCCTCTAGCCACCTTCGAAAGAGACTTCCTCTCTGACGTGGATGTCATGAACATGTGTTCTGAGGATAATAACGCGGGAGCCGGGACGAAGGAGGCTGCGGCCAGGGAGCGCATCAAAGATCTGCAGGTCAAGCTCGACAGGCGATGTCAGTTCATGCGCAGGAGACTTCGCATCCAGCAGGCCCGTGGGATGGGCAAGCACGTCGGCGAAGAAGTGGCTAGCTTGTTCGAACTGGTGTACCGTTCTGGCAAACGAGGAAACCAAACAGAGTCAACGTCTACCGACACCAAAGTGGAGAAGCCGAAGGGCCTCTCACGTAGTTCTATAAAATCGTTTGTGAAAAGATTGGAAACTGCATCTGTGAGTCCAAAGAAGTTGAGTGTACCCCCAGTTCAAGAAGGGGAAGCTAGCGGTTCGTTGAAAATACCCGCTGGTCTATCTTCTGCTGCCGGTGCGCTGAGGTCACAATTGGCCATTGTAGAGCGTCAGCTGGACTCGGATGCCACCATTTCTTCTTCAGGAGCCGAGAGCGCAGATGAGACTGTGCCCTACAATAACCCTACGCAGGAGACGATGCCCTTGTAAGTTATTCATTTTTTAGCGTCAATATTTTTTCCAATTTGTTATTTACTCCCTTTCATTCGAGTTACAAAATATTTGCTTTTGTGTTTAGACTGTACGATTCATTCTAATTTTAAATTATCGGCTATTTATTCTTGGCTATGGATGATTTATCGACGTTATTGTGTTATAAAGTATGTTTTGAGAAAGTGCACATATGTGTTGATCACAAATTCCAAAATAACTGCATAACCGGTAGGCTATTGAATTTTATGCCCTTGGCCTTTTGGAGTTACATATTTGCGTATAGGATCGTTAAAGTTTGGTATTTTTCCGCAAATAAATGTATGTATAATTTTATGTGTTCCTGAAGTTACGTTCTTAATTATTCTCACGTGTATGGAATAATACTTTTAATTTTAAATAAAACATTGACATTATTTAGTATCTTACGGTTAATATAATTATCGATAAGTGAAATAAAATCAGAAAACAAAAATATCTTCGTGTCGTGGACGAACGTTAATAATTTAATTCGATTTTCCGCTTCTCGTGACATTCAGAATGTGATATCGTGTTTGTTTGTTTGCAATGAATTGATATAGGTTTTGGCGCCTTTTTTCGCTCCTTTGATATCAATACTACGAATCGTTTTCAAAACCACAAGAGTGAATTACTCTAAATGAATCTAGTTTTTAGTCATGTTATTATTTTTACATTTGGCTTTATCGTGCAAGCTCATACGATATTTGTACCTCATTTACATCAGTTGACGATTTTTGAATCATGGTTATATTGTACTGCGAATGTATCATCAACATTGTAAAAACTAAAAAATATTTTAATGCGTATACTTATATCTTTAAAACATATGTTTCAATCCATACACCGAAAATATACTTTCAAATCAAGTAGTACAGGTAAAATAATTATTTCTTAGTCATGAAAATTCTTCGAAAACCTATTAACCCTGTCAGTTGGGACAAGACAAAGTCTGAATTGTTTAGCTTTGAAGCACATGATAAACCAAATGCACCGGGAGTTTATTTTTTAATTTAATGCCATTTGCATACCTGAAATTTAATCTGAATGCCTTAACTATCTGTGTTTGTGTTTCTTTGTTTATTATTTCGAATTTTATTACGTCTTAACATTTTGGGCTTTTTTAAGTTTTTTAAAAAATTATTCCATGATGGCACTGAGCATATCTTTAGCTTACTGCCAATACCTCTTATCTCATAATTTGACGAATATTTTTTTGACACTTTATTAGCAAATAATTATTAAAGCTGTCATGTGACATTTGCTCATAACTCCAATGAGGTAAATATTTATGAGTTACGAGCAATTGCCGCAGTAGTTTTTCTGGCTTATGAATTTCCTTTATGTGTTTATCGATGAAAATATTTCGGGAAAGCATTTTTTCATCGGACAAATGTTGACTTTCTTCGTATTTAAGGACAATATTTCTATATTCCAAGCACGTGTGGCATGATATTAATAGATAAGACTGCATGCTACTGATCGGTGAAAACATTTCACCACAGTTTCATCATCATTCGTTCGTAACTTTTGTTGAATAAATTATTCACACCGACTCCTGAGTAAATACAACTGAAATGATGCAAATTTTAAACGTCAGGATGATTTTAGAATTTTGACGTTTTATGAATATTTGCCCATGCTTAACATAAACTGTTTGAAAATTATGATGAAATATATACCGTTATTTGGGATCTATGTTTCATCTTTGGGCACATCGTATACGTTGCACTGTCATAATATGTATACTGACGTATAGTTGTATAGCTATATATAAATATAGGATCGATTCTGGAAGGCGAAATATAGCTTGTAACTAACAAATTGGATAGAAGTTTATAAATTTCAAATTGTTTCAACTTTATTAAGAAATATTTTGGCCAACCGCTGATCTTATTTTTAATGTGTCGGGCCAAAAGTCGTTGGAGAATATTATATTCATTTTTGTATAGAGAACTATGTACTAACGTGTCACTGAGATGAAATAATTATTAGGTATATTGCCTTGTTGAGCGCACTAGTGGTCGATTTCGATCAGTTTTTCGCAATTTTAAATAAACGGGTTGTGCATAGTTTTATATTTAGAATATGATTACAAGATATCTAATAAAACTGTATATTATTTATTAATTTAATTAATGAATTATTCAGTTAAGTTTTGAAACTATCTGTGAAAGCTGCTATGTCGACGAGCTCACATCGGTAGCTACTCGAAAGTTAAAAATTAGTTTTCATATTCATAGTAAGCGTTATTAAGTCGAGTTTATATGAGATGGGTCTATTGCTATTCGGCATGTGCAAAACTACGAGATCTCGCCTACGTAATAACAATTCTAAGTTCAATGTTCACTTCCTTGTTCATTTCGTTCATCCGCATACAACATGATATGTTTTGCATATGCATCATTGGGACGTGTGAGTGAACATAATGACTTTTCATTTAACCTTTAAAATATCAACCGTTATGAAACTGAAAAAAGGTTTAGCAGGCAATCGATGATCTTATGACAATTTATTTATAATGTATGCGATGGCCCGCTCTAACGACTCAAAGAAATATTATTTGTGTTTTATAAGGTTCTTATTGATATTATGGAACACATCAAATCTTATTCGAAAGTGAAGAACGAATGAACAACTTAACAGTAGCCGTGGCGTTTCTTTGTTTCGAGTGTGCGTCATCAGCTTGGATTGGATTTTTTAAAAATATTTGTAATTAATGCCTTCGACCACAAATCTACAAATGAATGCTCTGTAAACGAATTTCTTCATTTTTTTTTCATACGATATCTGTTCCAAAAGTGGAGCATACGGCATCCATACAATATGAAAATGTCCACTCCGAAAACAGAGTACACATCGCTGGTGATGGAAGGGCCTAACTGCAGTTTTCAGTTTTTAAGGTTTCTTCTATAAAAGTTTTTGAATACATCAATCTTCAAGCGACAAATCGACAGATCTGTCAGTGCACTTCAAACCAAGTTACAATAGAGCCATTTGAAAATGATTGAATTGTTAATAAGTTAAGTGGCTTGTAACACTGTTATTTTACCCAATATTTGGCGAGTGATTTCGTACCATACTGACAGGACGCAATGGTTAAATGAACTCTTTCTAATGGTCGATTTCTAATAAATTGAAATGGTTAGTAACACTCATGGAATAAGTTTGTTTTGCAAGTATGTAATATCGGTTTTGAAATTGATTTTTTTTACTATTCTACATGCAGTATGATTATTGTACGAGTATAATAAGTTGACTTTGAAAATAGCCCCTTCAAATCTGTTTTATGAGCGTCGTTTACTATAACTTTGAAAAGAAAATAGCGTGTCAGATCGGACGTTAAATCAAAGACAAACATATTTGTTTTTATTAAGTACGATAAAATAATGATTTAAAAAAGTATTCATAATAGTTATGATAATTATCATAATATTTACAAAATGATGTTCTCAAAGCGGAAAATAATTCGATACCTAAACGTGGAGTTAATTTTATTAGGGGGTAATTCGGGATAAAAATACTCAAAGCAAATAGATAAAACCCAGGTTGGACAATTGAGTGAGGGATAACCAGTATCAGTAAAAGATATATTTGGATTCAGATATAAATATATCAAAAATGTGATCGGCTTATTGCGATAAGCCTTAGATACATTTGCCACAAGTGTTATGATTTTGAAAAGATTTATTTCAAACACCCGTACTTGTAATACTTATGACAAGTTTGAAGTGCAATCAAAAGGGAAGGATTTGCCGGAAGACGAGATGAATCATAAGATTAAAATGAATGCGATGAAAAGGTCAACTTACTGAGATGCATGCATCTCAAATTCTACTGTGTTTTGTCAGTTAATATTAATTT